>JASANE010002931.1:0-45989 GCA_030248225.1 Trileptium ribeirensis
CTCCCTGGGGGACCTCAGAAATCATACCCGATACTAGACACGTGCGCAACCCTTCGGGCGGGGTCCGAACACACCCCGTGAAGCGCGCCTGCGGCCTGCTAAGCTCCGTAGCTTCTTGGGTCTGACCAAGAATAGGCTCAAAATTTAATATTCACGGTCCACCCTTGAGGTTACGATAGCCGGGGTCGTATGGGCATGGTGTTAGGAAGTTGCGCCATGCAGCCGCGTCACCGGTTATTACAAATATGATCAAAGTTTACGAAATTAAACTAATTTGTTTAAAATTGTCATTTCGAATTATTAGCTGGAATTTTTCATGTTAGAAGCAAATACGTAGGTTTTAGATATTTTTTTTTACGAAATATGCATCGAAATCTGCCTATTTTCGTAAATGTTTTACGAAAAGTGTAAAATAAACAGTTCATAGATGATCTAACATTGCGAAAAGTCAGATAAAGCCTGTCATATTTAAAACATTTAAACGTGAAATACACAACATCGTCACATAATTTCGTAAATTATTTCTAATACATATCGTGAATTTGTTCGAACGATAACATTTTAAAAATTAGTCGGCGCGCGACTATAAATTAAAGATCTAAAAGCGTATATATGCTTTTTTAGTTAAATTAAAGTTTCAAAGTATTTCCTTCATGCTTTTGCCTCTACGGTAAATGGGTTGCACTGTATTTATTTGCCGGCTATCGGTTTTATCAAATGGGAATCAGGCAACGCACAGCGTGAAACAGGCAGATGTACAACTTTTCTCATAACTTGGAAAATGCAGTCTTGACGCTTTTGCTTCTCGTCTGATACGTTTTATATCGTTTATCCAATATGGGAGAACACTTTAAAATCATATTTAACCTCTGAAAAGTTAGTCAAGCTTAGCTAACGTCGACTAAACCAAACTGCGGAAGACGGCTTATCAGTCGATTATTTTATGAATTATATCAGCGGTATATTCCAACTCGGTGCTATCCGCGCGAGGTCACAACCGCCGATCCCAAGAACGCCGATTTTTGCTTCCAGGAATTCCATTGGATGTTTACGTTATAATTTTCGACACTTGTCCGTTTACGTCTGTCGATCCCAAACATGAAATAATATTGAATATATAATGATGTTATCATTATAATATTGAATAATTTTTATTTTATCTTCTCAAAAACGTACATATAAATTTTTTCATAGCAAAATTGCGACAATCGACCGCTGAAACAATTGTCGCTTTGACACATAAATCACGTTTTATTTCACAAAAACCTGTTCTGTAAACCCGCCTTATTCGCTGTTTAAGTTCAAATTTAACACGTGGTACAGTTTGAGAGTTGTCTCTGCGACGTTGACCACGATACTAACCTCTTATAACGCTGTCCTTCAAAGTATGATTTTCAATCTTTATTCAAGGAAGTCTTCACTAAGGCTAGTCGGCGACGGTGTGCTTCTCGGCGATGTGTCAAGTCGTGGTGAGAAAAAGCCAGAATCTATTCATCAACCATGACCGGTTCGGTTCTCTCTACCAAAAAGATCTTAGGCTCGGTTCTTGATGATTCGTGTTCGGCTTGGTTCTTACCTGCCGATGAAAACCGGCTCGGTTGGACTCCTAGGCTCCTAGTGATAAAAGATTCCGATTCAAAAATATATTATACAAAATTATTAAGTATTAAATATTCAAATCAAAAAACGAATTATGTATAGTTGGTTTTAGCGCTTTTAGGAGCTGAGATGAGACTATCTCGGCTGTTGGATGACTATAATTATACTATACATCTGCTGTTTTATAGCTATGTTTATTGCTAAAAAACTAGCAAATCCAGGCTTCAGCTTTTCCAGACACACTAAGCTCGACTGGGTTAGGCTCATGCAGATTGACCCATGGCTTGATTCTTCAGACATCGTGGCAGGTTCGGCTCTAGCTAGAGTCGAAGACATTCTTTCAACGATAATTAACGCAATCGCAATTTTGTGGTGTTGACATGATTTTTGCTAGCATTAGTGTTGTAGTGTTATATGCAGAATTCACAGATAAGTGCATGCACAAAGTCGACACTTTTGTAGGGGAGAAATGCCAAATTTGGGACGTTGCCTAATTTGGGACTGATCCGACTTTCACAAGATAGATCATCTCGCTAACTCATCGCACGCAGTTCATTTTTACACCATTCGAATCGCTATGTTTTTTGTATTGGATTACGTCTTTTCATCATTGTGCGTAAAAAAACTGAAGTAAACGCCGCGCAATGTTGAGACTAAGTCTAAACTGGTTTTTTAAAACACTGTTTTTACACACCCCAACATGAATATTCGATCAATCAGATCATACGATCTAGCTGATGGATTTAAAAAAATTTTTTATTTAAAAGCACCAATATTCAGCTTTATGGGTGCATGAAATATAGTAAGTGTGCCTAGTGTGAACCACGTTTTGCCGAACAATATTGCTAATACTCCGCTTTAAATTTAAACAACTGTATCATAAGAACAACTTTACTGAACAAAGCAAGATTTTAATACCATCTTCATACAACGTTTTTCACCATAACCTCTGGGTTTGGGGGCCTTTCGTTTAAAGATGAACCACTGGCAGGACTTTAAAGACAAAAAATCTAGCCATGGTGCAGATTAGGGTTGATTTCCCAATGTGAACCACTGTTGTTTTAAAGTGAACCAGACTCGTTCTAAAGTGCACCAATATAATTATATATTTGTTTTTGCACTGAAACACACAGATATATACATAACCGTAGTCCAATAATCGAGATAATCTATCATTAGTTAGTCACGTACCCCTATGTGCCCAGAAATGTAGAGGACACTTTGGAGTCTTTTCGGTTTAGCCCTCCCAGTCCGAATTTGATCAACTTGGAAGAAATATAGAATTTCACCACCATTCGATTCAGCTCGACGAGAATGGATTAAACGACTAAGGTTTAGGTTTAGCCTTGGGATTTCACATTAATGAAATTAACTTTTTATCCGATGACTTGATTAACCCTTATCCGTTCAGCGGTTCCCAAAGTTCTTTTCCAAGTATATACCCAAGTATTAGCCATACATAACCGTAGTCCAATAATCGAGGTAACCTATCATTAGTTAGTCACGTACCCCTATGTGCATGTATGATAAAGTACATTTATGGATAACGATAAGATTAGGCTTAGCCTTGGGATTTCACATTAATGAAAATAACTTTTTATCCGATGACTTGATTAACCCTTATCCGTTTAGTTGGCGTACGATCTGCAGTACCCAACAATTTAGCCTTCGGAAATCCTCGACGTTTTTTAGACCTTGCATTTTTCGTGCGCGACATGAAAATCTAAAACCAATTGCTTAAATTGCTATGTTGTTGCTGTTATTTAAACACAAATTTTTTTTGGAATTGGTATTTGGCTACGCAAATTCTCAAATGGCAAGATGATGCAAGCAATATCGCCAGAGTAAAGTTGATTAAATTGTAAATGAAAGAAGCACATCTTGATGGTTGAGCACAGACAAGATCCGATATGCCTTCTGGCCCCATCCACACGGCTACCTCTAGAGTCGGAATACGATTTACCTAGGTCCCTAACGGCACGCAGTTAAAGCTTCAGAATGTGCTTGAACATAGCTTTGGAGCTCCTGGACATAACCATTCTTAATATGGTATTATACAATATATATCTATTCATACATGCCGACGGTAGGTCATGCCAGGGGGCAAGGGGTCCCACGGGGGCGGTCGTCCCAGGGGGAGAACCTCCCTCACCCCTCCAACCATTCTTAATATGGTATTATACAATATATATCTATTCATACATGCCGACGGTAGGTCATGCCAGGGAGCAAGGGGTCCCACGGGGGGCGGTCGTCCCAGGGGGAGCACCCCCTGCACCCCTCCAACCCCGGCCGGCATAATATTTCTAGGATGAGAAGCTTTTTTTTTTTTTGGTCCTCGCCGGCATGTTTTGCACTACGGGTACACCTTTATCCAGGGGGTAACCCCTTGATTTTGGGCTCCTAGGGGGTGGCCTGGGACCCCACGGGTAGGGGGTTACGACACCTACCAGCATGCATGTCTTTTTCAGGCCACTGTCCTAAACTGCTCCACACAAAATTGCATTGGTGCACATTATATCCGTGGTTCACATTAGGAAAAAAAACTTGGTGCAAATTAGGCAAGTCTGGTGCACATTGCGGTGTATGTACAAAATGAACTATAAAAATATAAAATACAAACATATCTAAAAACAAACAATATTTCCAGATTCCCGGGCTTTCACTGATTCTAATAATACCAAAATGATGAAATTTGACACACTGTAGGCCAAAAAATAACGCGTAATGTTCTAAACATAAAAATTGCAACAACAACAACTTACCGTCACACTTTATTAATCGACACGACAAAGTAACGAGCAACACTGTGCGCCTTCCAAAAAATTTAATCAAAATAATGCAATAGTGATAAAGATCGCGACGAGAGCTTTACGGTGATGTAAAAACTTATGAGATAACTTTATTCATAATCGTAAAACAACAAACTAATTAAAAAAGTGGTGCACTTTAGGGGTGGTTCACATTAGGCCCACCTACTATAATTGCGATATCTTGCGCAGTTCTTGGGGGTGGGGGGTCCTGTGTATATAGTGTCATTCCTAAAAAGGGTAAATCGGTCACAGATACGTTCAGATGACTCATCCTACCGTTTTCAGCATCTTTGAAAACCGTTGTAATTACAGATACAACAATATGACATTACATTTAAAATAATGAAAGCATGCATGCTTCTTGGGGGTGTCACAGGATACAGCACCGTGCTAAAAAGTTAATGCCGGGCACAGATACATTCAAATAACTCGCTCCATTATTTTCAGAAGCAACGAAAACCTTTATAGTTAACCATATTATGCTAATCAACAATAATTTTTAAAATATGTATAAAGTGTTAAAATGGGTCTTTTGGCCATTTAGTGCCCCTATCTCTATCCGCGAATCTGACGAAAAATTGTTATTCAACAAAGTTGTAGATCATATCTAGGCAAACATAAAATATATGTAACATTTTTTGATTCGAGTCTCATTTTCCATTTGTCCAGAAATTGAGGATGTATCATTTTAAAGTGGGCCCACCATGCCCCATGGTTGAGTTGCATAGATGGAGCCCATACGGAGAATATCTTTATTCGTTCCTGAGATATTTGGAAAAATCTAGCCTCACACACCATAAAATTTGTCAGTACGCATAAAAATAAATGCTTTCCCGCTTCGCTCGTTGCACAGTAAAATAGAACTGTAGTAGCAAATGGCATAGTCTAGTATAAAGTTTTTGAAGCTTAAATAACAATATTTAGGATATGATTGTCCATACTCGGATTATCCGATATATATCACAGTTTTACCCGCATAACCGGATAGTAACTTATTAAGCGGAGCGAAGCGAAGCGTTTTTGTTTTCGTCAGAGGGGAAAATTCGGCACTGTATGTCCGTCCGTCCGTTGAACTCCTCAATAACTACTGGGCCGACTTGAAAAAAACTTTTTTGTTTGAAAGGCCTAATATTGGACAGGTGCAAGACATAGATTTTGTCAAAATTTGCTTTAGTTAATATTAGTTAAGCGTGTTAGCCTATTTTTAGTAATTTCTACAAAAATTGCATATTTTTCAATAAATAATTAGTATAAAGCAATTATTTTGGTGCATATACTACATCTCGCCGTGGTGATTGTGAATCTGGGGCTTATTTACGTAGTTAATTAGCTAGTTACTAATTAATTGTTAGAAAATTTTTTAGATGCTAATTTTTAGAAAATTTTCAAAGTGCTCATTAATTAAACATAAATTGCACCAGGGGGTTTTCTATGTCGCTGATCACGAATTTGACATTTCTGAATCTCTGAAACCTGGCTGTATATGCTAATTAGTTGGTTAATTAACTAGCTAATTAGATTTATGCAAATTTTCAAATCACTTCAAAATTGCTAATTTGTTGTGCGCGGGGGTTTTCGATGTTGCTGATTATGAATATGTGGCTTTTAAAGCTCTATGATTTTATCATGGTTGCTAATTAGGTAATTAATTAGCTAATTAGTTGATGTCTCTAGTTAGCTAATTTATTTTAGCTAGCGAACTTTTTGTATGGTGGATTTGGCATCAATTGCCTAAAACGTGATACTTATTATAAATTGATTAAATAGTTGAATCACATATACATACAAATAAGATACCAAATACTTTGCGTGTTGCTCCGCTCACTTTTTGTAATTTATTACGTGTACTAGTATCCACGCTCATCACTAATACTAAAATGATCATTCAGACTGTTGAATGAATATGTAATTTAGTAAGATATACGCATTTTTAGTTAGCATTAGCTTACAAAATAAATTATTTATCAGTGATCTCGGTTTAATAGTTACGGAGATATACCCGCTTATTGCGCATTTAGGGACTCGTAATGCGCAGAGGTGTAGAGAATAAACTCCTTTACAAGATGTATAGATAGATAGATATTCCATAAGATATTATTATGATGTTCTAGGTAGGTCTTACAAGTAAAAGACCCTTTCTAGCACCCTATAGGCTCACCTAAGGGAACTATATGTTCCAAAAACTGCGTATAAAAAATAGAAGCGTCCAGATAGGCTGTGCTAACAAGTCTTTAATTTTAAGTTCCCCTTTTCCTGTGTACGTTCTCCTGCCTTCCTTAAGAGTCCTACATCGTAGCATTAGGTGTTCAGCTGTTTCCTCATTGGAGTTACAGTATCTGCACCTGCTATCGGTTGTCAGGCTTAAAGTTCTCATGTGTTTTCCAAAGTGTCCATGTCCTGTTAGAAAGTGGATCGCTACCCTCATGCGGTCTTTGCTAACTTTCCACAGGTACTGAGATAGTTTGGGCTCAATCTTGGGAGTACACATCTTCGACTGTCTGTATTTGTTGCAACAGTTCCACACATTCTGTGTAGCTGTCTACTTCTGCCTTTAATTACATTCTTCAGGAATGTGCTGCTTATAGGAAGACAGGGTTCTTGTCCTATGAATGATGTCCCGGACCCAGTTCGTGCTAATTCATCTGCTATTTCGTTTCCCTCAAGTCCAGTATGGCCTCTGATCCATCCGATGCTGAGGCTGTTCTGGCGTCCTAATATATTAAGGCTCTGCACGCAGTCTAAGACTGTATGTGTTTTTTGATCCTACCGTTCTCGATTGATCCAATCGCAGATAGACAGTCTGTGAAAATGCGTTTGTCCATTGTGTTTGTGCTCAAGAGTTCTTTTGCACAACACGACAGTGCAAAAATTTCAGCCTGAAACACTGCTGCATACTGACCTAACGGGATGGGTAGTTGGGAGCCTCCCACTATATTGATTCCCGCTCCACATCTTGCAGTACTACCCTGCATGATTCTTGACCCATCTGTATAGCATGCAATATCTAGATCATATGTTGCCTGGTTGGAGTAGTTTTTGATACTACATCTTTTTGAGTGTTTCGCACTGGAGACTGTATCCCTAGGCATGGATACTAATTCTTCGAGTCCATTGGACGTTTCCTGTAAGAGATTTGATGGATCCATGTTACACGGTGGTTTCCAAAGGCCCGAATCTCTAAGTCTGTAGTACTTGCTTAGTGCTGTTTCTTCCACTGCTAGGTCTATTGGGGTGATGTTCAAGATGCTTGAACCCCTCCAGCGGAGTTGAGCGAAAAGCTCCAGTGATCATAAACATGATAATCTCTGTATTTTCTTCAGTTTCACCCTATATGTCGGCAACCTAAGTCTATGCCACCAGCAGACAGCCGCATATAGCAGGGAGGGTAACACTATAATCTTATACAACTTGTAGGTGTAGCTGGGTTTTAGTCCCCAGTTGCTTCCCCAGAACCTTTTAATTGCAAAAAGTACGCGATGAGCCTTTTTGCATGCGTTATCTAAATGGTTTTTCCAGCTGAGCTTGCTGTCCAGAAAGACCCCTAGGTATTTCACGTTAGTGCGTCTGGGTATTTCTTCTCCGTCAATCTTTAGCACAGTATGATTCGTGCATTTGTGCTTTATTGTAAAGATTATGTTCTGGCTCTTTCGTGGGTTTATTAACAGTCCCCTGTTCTTACACCACTTGTTCAAACAGTATTGAGGATTGAACCCTCTTCATAGACGTCTCTGGTTCTACTGAGTGGCTTAGCAACACCAAGTCATCTGAGTAGGCTATACATGCCGTTCTCGACTTATTCAAGGCTCGTAGAATTTCGTCTACAACCAGGAGCCACAAGAGTGGAGAAAGAACTCCTCCCTGAGGGAATCCTCGTTTGGCACAAACCATATGTCTTGATGTTCCCAACTAAGCAGTGACAAGTCTACTGGCAATCAGGTATCTATTCATTTACATATCACATCAGGAAATCCATGCCTTCTGATGCTGTCACCGATGGCACTAAGTTTCGTGCTGTCAAAGGCACCCGATATATCAAAAAACGCTGCAAGGACGTAGTGACCCCTCTCCATCCCCTTCTCCACTATTGCAGTGACGGTCTGGATGGCCGTGGTCGTACTCTTTTCCAACATATAAGCGTGCTGATTGGGGTGTATACTGTTGTTATTGTTCATCGTTCTTCTGAGATAACAATCGAGTATTCTTTCGAGTGTTTTTAGAAGAAAGGAAGACAGAGTGATCGGTCTCCAGGCTCTTGGATCCGAGTAGTCAGGTTTGAGTGGCTTACGAATGAAGATCATCTTCGTTGTTCTCCACATGAGTGGGATATGGTTCAGCCTTAACGACGCTGTATATATCTTGCAAAACGATTCCTTTATAATTTCAGTTTTCAGCGCTAGTTGTATCTGCACTGGAAGAATACCATCCGGCCCAGGGGCCTTGTATTTGCCAAACATTTTGGCCATGTGTTCAATTGTCGTGCTTATATGCAGTTTTTCTATGTCGTTTCTCTCTTTCGTGGTGGTACGAACACAACGTTCCTCACCTATCATTGGGTTATCGTTTAGGGTAACTGTGGAATCGGGGCCATGGTTTTGAAGGAGAATGTTCAGAATCTCCCCATGCTCAGTGGCTATGCTGCCATCAGCTCTTTTAATTGCATTCATAGTAACATTACTAGATTGCTTCATAAGTCTGTGAACACGGTTGCTCTGATTTTGTTTATCCAGTGAGCCACAGAATTTCCTCCATGTGCTGTGCTTTTTCTGCACTATTTTATGTTTAAACTCTTCCCGTCTACGCACATATCTGTTTCATGTTCTGGAGTCCTGATATCGCAGGACCATTCTGTACGTCTTCCTCCGTTTTGCTCTCATCTGACTCAGTTCCCTGTCCCACAATGAATTCAAGGCTCTCACTTCGTGCTGTGGTGGACAACTGTTCTCCGCCGCTTTCACTATCATACTGGCCAGAGTTGCCACTCTGTTCTCTAGATCTTCCGGGTTCTCTATGCTTTTGTTCAGGCATGCTGCACTTTCCATGGCCATGGTAGTCAGCCGTACTTGAAAGCCTGTCCAGCTTAGTCTCGTAATATTGATTTTTTGTTGCGTCTGTTGAGTCGATTCTGCCATTAGGTCCATGGTTATTAGTCTATGATCTGAACCAGAGAAATCATGTTCTCCTCTCCGTCCTGTGAGATGTTCATAAATGATGTCTGTTGCAAGGTAGAGGTCCAGGTCCAGAACCTCTTCGGTTTCTAGTAACAAAGGTTGGTTCCGTTCCCACATTCACTATATTCAGATCAGTGGTACAAAGATATTATAGGTCAGCACCTCTTTTGTTGGTATCAGTGCTGCCCCATAGAAGATTGTGTGCATTCGCGACACACCCAATCAGTGTTTCCATACTGTTGTTGTAGCCATACGCGATAACCTCCCTCAAGTACACGTTTGGGTGTCCTCCAGGTTCATCAAAATGGCAGTAGATGGATGCATAGCTTTTTGCCTACCCCCCCAAACAAGTTTCAATGCTTATGGCGGAACAGTCACTGTTTGATATGCTGTCTATGAGTTTGCAGTGTAAGTCTGAGGAGACATAAACTGCGCCCCTAACCCTGCTCATTCTCGTGCTTCTGTACAGTATCTTACCTTTGCAGCCTTCCAGCTTCGCCGGTGTGAGACCCGCCAGGAAGGGCTCCTGCAGTAGTACAACTAGGGGACCTAGAGTTGACCTGACCCTATGTTCTAGTTCTAGTTTGCCTAGTTTAGAGTGCTGGCAATTAATCTGGAATATTTTTATCCTATTTGCCGTGCTCATTTTTCACGCTTTATACATAGAAACGAAAGAGAGCGTTCTGATTAACTGGCCTACTGAGTGCTGGGACCAGGTTGGTCCGTTTCGGGTTCTGCTCAGGATTGCCATCCATTGTCTGATCAGAGTTATGATCCCCATAATCAAGAGGCACCAGCGTTCTATCTTCACCTGCATCGAAGAACCGGACGTATGCTAGCGTAGACACGTCCAAATTTTTTCGGCACATTGAAATACGGAATCCAGTTGTTCAGCCTGAAATCAGGAGGATTCCTACAGATCAGTTTTCTTTTAATCTTCAGGATTTGATGGTGGTGCCAAGTGCCTTCTGTTGGACATGAACACCACAATTTTCTTTTCATTCAGTTCATGCGCGGGAATGACTTCCCTTTCGGGTTCACCTGGCAGTACAATCCAGCTTTGTATAGTTCTTCTGAGGAAAGCCAGGGTCAGATCATTGTTACAGGTGACATGGTAATGACCCTTGGTTATTCCTGAGTCCTCGAAGTCAAGCTGTTGGCTGTTTCAACAGCCTCGATTAGCCGACTGTGCAGATCGTTGGCATCACTAACCTCAATCGGCATTCTGTCACCTTTCACCTTTTTCACAATGACGACATCGAGTGAGGGCAATACAGCCTTTCTGTACGAGCCTACACGATTCGGCGGCTCTGGGTTCTGTTTCTGCTGCTTTGGGGCCGCATCTGGGGTCGTCCCCTCATGTTCCAGCGTTCTTTTCTTAGATTATCTTTTCACAGCTCCAGATTGGCCATGACCTTTCTGGGCCGTGGTCTTTTTACTGGCGGATCTTTGAGCCTCATCCGAGGTGGCCTTGCTTGCGTTAGCTCTCCGCCGTGCAAAGTATTCATCCTTTTTCCTAGTCCTGTTTATCTCAGTCCAATCAGATGTATCCCCCTGTTTCCAGGTACAGCAGATACATCCGGTTCAAGGTTTTCGTTGATGCCAGTGTGGGCATCAGCAGATCCAGATCCTAGCCACACTACATTCGGGTATCCACCATGGACGGTCGTATACGAATCTGATGCGGCTGATGTCGTTGTGGATGTCGCTCGGCGAGGCAAGGACTCTTCCACAGAATCCTTCGCCGCGGTCCCTGAAGATTGTGAGACCCCATTGCCAGGTATCGGGGCACTGTTTTGTTTAGTACTCATTCATAATTTTTTAAAAGACTCTGAAATAATAAATTATAAGAAATTAATTAGCCCAGGCGAAGGGTTGGGAGACCCGCCCTAAAAGTGTATATATATATATATATATATGTATATATATATATAATTGATAATATTAAATATATTAATATGTATACATGATAATAAGTATGATAGTGATTAGAAAAAATTGATAATATTAAATATATTAATATGTATATATGATAATAAGTATGGTAGTAATTAGAAAAAATGATAATATTAAATTAATGGTGCTCAAGCCGTGTTTGGGAGGGATCATGACTTGAGACACTGGTCCGCTACAGCTTATTCAGGATCACCGGTCTATATTGGGTCACCTTTATTCGCTGCTAACCTGCCAACTGTGCAACACACAAGAGGGCAGACCGTTTCTCTATCCGCCACCTGAGGACGCGCTCAGTAGCTAGCCCAAGCCCTGAAAAGATGTATACCTAACAGAGATTGTCCAATTTTCACGAATATTACGGCTAATAAAAATTCATGGCTTCGCTGGTTTCACTCACTCCACTACGAATTGGATTATTTATTTTTAAGACAAAGTGATTGTAACGCATGTGGGAATCCACACAATAATCGTCTGAACTTTTTAATAATATGCCTTCGATAAGAAACGTATATACCTGTACAATGCGTAAAGTATACAAATGATCATTGCGCACTTTGTTTCATAGCTACTCAATGCATTAAAGCCACGCGCCGTCCAGCTTTTGTACCGACCGAAGCTAGATGATTATATTAATGTACTTTTGTTCAGGCACTTTTATATTATATGATGCACGATTGCCTTTCGATCCTGGCAGCGGTAGAAGTTCATAATGCGGTGATATAGTAGCGGATCTACTAATAATATACTGTTTCGAATAGATCTGTTATACTAAAAATACAGTCGTAATGTCGCTTGCTTTTGTCCGCGCCGATTACAAAAGGAATGCTCCACCCGGGAAAGCGACAGTTCAAACTGTAAGTAGATGTATTGGATTAGGTGAATATGTTATGTATGAATTGTTGCAGCGCATGTAATACTGTATGTGCAAAAGCCTTCTTGAAATCTTTAGTACGTTTAGTTTACACGTTCTTGATAAGATATATATACAGTCACATTATTAACAAGGCAACTTAGATACAATCACTTCCAGAAATAAGTGCAAAATAATCGATCGAAATTTCGATCGGTTTCGATTAAACGAAATTTCGATCGATTGCGATTAAACGAATTTTCGATCGATTGCGATTTCAATCGTTTTCGATTGCACTTATTTCTGGCCGCGACTGTAGGTCCAAGTAACTTTTTGTAAATATTGTTTTGTGTATACAAAAAATCCTGGAAAACCGGAAAAGAATTGGCACTTTTATCCGGGCAATTTGGGAATTTTTCGTGAAAATATAGCGGGGAACCCGGCTTTAGGTGGGAACGTGTTATTGGCAACCACACCCAAACGGTGCTCAAATCATTCATCTCAGACGAACAGAAAAGAAATATATTTAATTATATACCTTATTTATTTTGGATCTCGCCGGTGCTGTGGTTTAAAACGTTTTTGCATGTAGGTGCACCACCCTTACCAAAGTCGCGGCGATTTTGGGGATTTTAGCGTAGCGAAATATTCACCGTATCATACATCAAATTTTGAATAATTTCCACACAATACGAAATTAGTCTGATCTCTAAGGTGGTGACTTCTGAATATAATGTAATTTCGAGAGACGTACGTACAGCAACTTACAAAAAGAGCCATCAGCCATATTGATTGAATATTTGAGGAGATATATACCTACTTGCTACTTATTTAAGGACTTACGGTGTGCGGCTACACAGAGGTTGATTTTCAGAACAAAGTGAGACCAGTAATAATACATCTCGCTCGGTTGCAGACATTACCGTTTTCGTGTATGTATTTAGGGCTTCACGTGCCAATTCAGAAATTCATTTTTACGCATCGCTGCTGCGTAAATATTGACAACAGCAGCACAACATCTGCAACTATATACAGCATTAATTTCTCTGCAACTGGGATTTTTTGTGCACTTTTGGGAGTACATTACTAGCCAGAAATGAGTGTCACCTTTCGAACATCGAACAGAAATCGAACAAAATCTATTTATTCTCGAACAACACTAGAACAAATTTAATAAAGTGCACCAAAATTTCGAACACGTCAAACAAAATTCGATCACAGAGCGAACAAAATTTCGAATTTATAGAGAGAACATAGAACGAACAGCACTCATTTCTGGCGAGTTTTGTAAGTGCCAACTTTAAATTTTCCCACCGAAAATAAAGAATGACCACCAATTTGCTCATGTATTTTAATCTTTACCACCAACTAGAAAAATTCTTTTCTTAGATGCAAAATTACTTTCTTCAAGTAAATTTTTCCTTTTATCTAGCTCGGCTAAAACTGCGGATTTTCCTTTGTTGAACTGACAAATTTTATAATTTTGGCTAAAAATATTCCAAATATTTCCCTGTGGAGTTTAACATTGCCAAAAAATTTCACCACGTTACATAAAATGTGATAATCTCGCGGAGGTTGTTTGCGATTTTGCAGACACGGATATACATACATATTCTACATATATTTATATTTAAAAGTTATTACAAGTTGTTAATGAGCTGATTATTATTTTTTCGCCCGTGTATTTTGTGTTACAGCTGCTGTATGAAAATGCGCAACTGATCACAACTATCAAAGACAGTCAGCATGATGGGAAATTTCGCGAATGTTTCGAGTAAGCTTGGAGTTTTAGTATGATGTTTTGGAGTGACAATCTTTGTCTAGACTATAGAAAACGAGAGTGAATGTTACCATTTAGTAGACGAACGAAGCGAAAGAAATCCACGAGCAGTTTTGGTTGTGACAGGCTGATCAGAATTTCTGTTTGTAAGTCCTCCTGTTGCTAAGCAGATGTTGAGCGACCATTTTCGGGTCAAAATTATTGGAGCTAAATGTAATCGTTGTCTTTGCTTGGCAATTGGCGGGCCGAAGTGGCTCAAATTTTCACAGTGTATCCGTACTTATATGGCTTACTTCCAATTGGAAAAAAGAAACATCTTTAAACTTGAGTAAATATCGTGTACCATCTATTAATTATAGGTCACGAACCCCTTTTGACAAAAAATTAGTCGTAATTCAAGCATTTTCGCATGAGATTCGACAGTCGTGGATGCTCCTATTTCGCTCAAATTTTCACAATATACTTTCGTTATAATAGATTACTATATGTTGTAATATCGCTGTTTGTTAGAGTAAGCACCCGATTGTCGCGCGCTTCAAATCTCTTCTTGTGCTCTTTCGTTAAAGCGGAAAACGTATCCCAACTCTTTCAGTGTCTCGATAACGGATGCAGATATTTCACTCCAACCAGGTTCATTTTGTACAACAATTGCTGTATATAACTGAATCGAAGACTTTTGCACGAGGTTACCCTTGAATGCAAGATTAGCACCCAAATGGGTTTTAAAAGGGCCACCATGGGACCTGAATTATACGAAAACGTTCGTACATTCGTAGACAATGATACTACATGGGTCTTTTTAAGTCGCTGCATATGATTTGTTATTGTAATGGTTACCTATAGCCACGGCTCCTCAAAACATTCGATTAGACGAAACTGCGATCGTTTTCAATTGCACTGTTTTTTGGCCACTGCTGTATGTTGCATATAATATTTTTTAAAAATGGTGTATTAAGACATACATGAAAACGGTCATATCTTCGTCGCTAGTCAAAATATATATGGAGTATCTTGTAGCTCATTTTGTAGAGCGAGAGTGCTTACGGCGGTTATCTGTGACGTAGGAATAGATAGTAAAAATTTGTTTTTAATGGGCTCATTAAATAATGGTCTTCATTCCAAAATTTTCCGCGCTGCTATTGTTTTTCATTATCGTTTTAAGACCATCGGTTGCTGGACCGATTACAGGAATTCACTTGGTCATCTTTCCATCGATACTTTTACTGTTAGTCCCGTTCTGTCTATCTGTTTCCCAAGTGATGTTATTAACAGGATTTTTCTTAAACCTAGACGATGAAAGTCTCTTATAACTACTAATGCTTTTGTGTATCCTGAAGTTGATCTCGTCTGCTTTTCTGATGGCTCATTAATGGACAACCAATTCGGTGACGGAACAGTTCTTGGATGTGGAATTTTCATACTAGATATGACCTATGTCTATGTTCCTGTGAAAATTTTTGGTACAGTTTTCAAGCGGAAGTACATACTATTGTTGAGTTAACGAGTTACCTCTTTGTCACGTCGTTTAAAACAAACGTATTGATATCCTCGCGGATAGCCAGGCATCGATCAAAGGGCTTGGAAGTAATACTTGTCAGTGAGTCTACATCGATCATGCACTGTACCCTCTGCTTGATAAATCAGCTGGTTTTAACACAGTTGTTCTCGTTTGGGTCAAGGGACATTCTGGTATTGCAGTCAACGAATCGACTGATGCTCTCGCCCGGATTGGGGCGTGTACGCGTTTGGTTGGTTTTGTAACTCTGGTGAGGAAGAAATGGTGGAGTACCTCCTTCTCCGCTGATCCAAATCCCATGTTTTATGGCTCAAAATTTATTGCTTCATTTCTTCTAATACTCTGGTTTGTGAGCTTCACATTTGAGTCTATCAAACTTTCTTCTTGATGATGGATTGCCTCGGTTTTAGAGTTGTTCAATGGACTTAATAGTCCCCGCACTTTTATATGATTCTTATATCTATCTAGTGCGCTCGTGATGCACGAAATAAACAAAAATTTCGGAAAATCTATATAATCAATGAAAAAGACGAGTTTTGGGCTCATTTTGTAGAGCGAACGAAAATCTATGCACGCGTTATTTGGCTGGTTGGTTACCTATGTTGCACATTCAGGATTTAAAACCCTGGCATTGAGAAGTATGCAGTTTTATAGTTTGTCCAGCGTGATGTGAAAATTTAGCTGTAAGTTATTTTGAAGTGTGTAATAATGTCATAGCTATTGTAAGGACACTACATTCGCTTATCGATTGTATGAACTATATTTCATGGTAACCAAACTAGCCCTAATTTCAGATATTATATTCTCGATATTCATTTTTATAATATTTGCCTTGGTCTGATAAAGTTTTCTATGCATATTGTGCGTATTATAAGTGTGGAATGCGTACCATTTACCTTTTCGTACCATTTCTTCCTTCCAATGGTACTGGGACGTAGCAATGAGACAAGACATTCGGAACCGTCAAATGAAGGAGATATGCCGCGCCTTGGATCGAGACCAGAGTAGTTTTTATTTTCTTCCGCGCTTGATCAGAACATAGAGTATGTTCCTATCATGCGTAACGTGTTTCGGATTAGCATGTGCCTTATAAATTATCATAGATAGCGGAAATTACCCAGCGTAATTCTATGGTGCTACTTGGTTATTAAGATAACTTCTTCAATTTACAATTTTTTAATTTCATTTTATATTCTCTGTTTAACGGTTATAACTTCAGTGATCACTTGAAGGCGAAACTATTTTTTGATGCGTTGTACTGTAACTGTTGTAAATATGTATTGGAGATCAATTCAAAGTGATGTATAAATTTATTACGGTTTTAGCTATCAGGAACGTCTTCATCGAAATCTTGTGTATTTGGCTTCTATTGCTGACGTTAGCTTGCTTTCAGAACTTGAAGTACGTTACAGACTTTAATGAGATCATTTGTAGGTGTATTGTTAACAAGATTACGTCTCATTAGCCAGTAATCGAAGGTTTCTGTTTTTGTTTGCTGATGAGTGGGTCAAGAAAATAGTCAGGACCTGGATTTTTGTTCTTGCCGTAGCAGTATTGAATTCATTAGGGCAACGGTGGCAGACTCCTCATTGGTACTGCGTGACCACTAACAGACACCTCCGACATCACTAGACTGCTAAAATTTTAGTTTATGAGCACCACAATAAATTTATTTTTGTCAATTTTTCTATTTTTATTTTCCAACTGTCAGTTTTTTTTTAATTTTCCGAATTAAAATGTTCCGCACGCCTTCGGCGGCCGAACTGATATTTTGAAGGACCATGGACCCAACCCTACAGAGTCCCCCTTCTTAAGGGATTATAACTGAGCCCTGGTCTCTTATCATTAGTTCTGGAAGCCTAAAAACGCAAAGCAAGCTACGGCTTAAGACCTAAATTTGTATAATAAACAGTTTTGATGTAGATTTATGATTATTATAAAATGCTGGGTTGGTAGCGATTTTTATCAGTAGCTGTTAGTCCTTCTCAGCTCCGGGTTTCGCGATTTAAGTATAATCGGCAAAAATCATTTCTGATATATTTCGGAACTTATATCTATTACTATCGTATGTTCCCGCTTTTCAAAATTATTATGGCTTAGAACACCCCAGTATTAATGGAATAATTTTTTATGAGCGGTAACTAGTGTAGATAAATTCGTGACTTAGTTTTTGTAAGTATATTTTATGAGCTATGCCATATGGAATTCCAAATGTATAATTAATTTCAAATTAGTGAGTCATTCTTCGTTACGTCCAAGTCAAAGACGTGTAGAAAAGCCACTAAACCACTACAATAACACTTCTGCATTCTGCATACAGTGTTTTATCTACAAGAATCTCTTTTTTTGATCTCAGATGGTAATAAGTTTTTGTAAACAAGCGGCAGCTTCGTGCAAAATCATTCAGATCACAGTGACATGATATAATTTATGATATTTTCTTATAGATATGTATTTACATAAGTAGAAATTTAATATTGGTGTACTCTACATAAATAATAATTATAATTGTATAAACTAATATTGTATGAATTTTCTCATAAATTTATGTTAATACAAATTATGTTGCTAACCACTAGTAAGCCTTCGTCTAAATGTTTCTATATCGTCATGCATACCAACCACTCGTCTGGTATCACCAGAATTCAAGTCGGCTACCAAAGGCGAATTCGACGCTTCTGCCATAATAATAAAGCATTACATGCACTGGCACCACCAGCACCTTTACCCCATTAAGTTAAGTGATTTTTGTCCTATGATTGAAATGAACGGTAATAAATATCAGAAACCGCCCACATATGAGAACTATGGCTGAATGACCATTATTTTTGGCTAAAACCAAAATAAGTTTCGCTATTATAGTCCGCAATCTGAGAAAGCGTGTGCCTAAAATGGATTTGCCATAAATTTTCGCAGCATATATATGTTGTATGGTGGAATTTATAACTCCATTCAAGCTCTACCCTATGGAAAAAGGGTGAAAGCTGTTTTCAAGACCAAATTCAACTCAATAGTTGCTTTTACGTAACGAGGCTCCAATTTTCGCAACCACCTAGACGTTCGCTGTTCGTCACTTTCAGAGTCTACGAGATATCAGATCGTAGTGTAACGTATCAGAGATTGTGTGTTGCAGGGTGAAAGCTTTTAAATTTCGTCTGTGTATGTTATCGGCCATAACTCGGGAACGACATAACAGATTTTCACATTCACTTTATTATGATTGCACGTTTAGTAATAAATTTTGTAAGTACTTTATTTCTTATTTACTGTTTGTATAATATTTGTACTTAGCTTTTTTCGACGCATAAAAGTATGCTGACCTGTCCACTTTGGGGAATGGGGACCCCCTTCCACTTTCCAAATTCTTCATGTTCGTGAGATTGTTCCTATGTCTGTCTCCCCACTAGGCCGAAACCCCTCATGTTCAATTGAGTTCAAAAATTTTATGTCTGAAAATTTATGTTTTTTGCATGCAACGTGTTTTTTAAACATTAAATACCACTATTTCTAATGCTAAAACGCCGTTTTATAGCTTGAAGATACATGCACCGCAGTAAAACTACATGAAAATATAGAAATATTTAGTATTTTTAAGCAAAATTTATCCCCCACTTTGAAATTTCTCCCAATAATGAAGATGCCCCCCACGAAGTTTCCCACTTTTCGGAGGGCTGTGTACAAGCCAGATATGCACATACATGCAGTCTTCGCCTGGCATTACTGTGACATTTTCGATCGATCACTTCTCGAACAGATCTATTTATGCATTTACCATGGCTATCGCACCACTGTCAATCAGTGTTCGGACACCACTCCCACTTAGGAAATTGTATTTATAATGTCCCAGATTTAACTTGCCAAATAGACGTAGACTATCGTGGGTGTTGAAATTAATGTAAATACTATTCGTGTGCGTCAAAACTTATGCAGTGTTCACATTAAATCCAAGCTGATCCTATTCGAAATGTATGCACATTGCATCCGATCCGATACGACTAATCTCTATACTACCACATTCGCGAATGCTTTTTTATTTTTCGTACTATTTCATCCGATTTGTATCAGAAAACTTATGCTATTTCGGATCAAACACAATGTGAATACGGCCTTATGACGCTTCGATAATGCAAATTAAAAACGTGATGCTGTTTATTATGTCACAACTGTGAGTATATGTTATATTTACTGATGATATCAACACCACCAGAATTACTTTCCAGTCCCGGGAGTTGGCCATCAAAAATAATCAATGTGAGTTTTGCCTAACAATACTTTAAATATTATTTCTGTGCATCTGAGTGATACAATGTATTGCTTTTAGTAAAATTAAACTAGCAGCTCTGTTCAGATGTTTGGTTTTTCGTCTGATTATTTAGTTTATATTATTTACAGCAAGCACGCGTTGTTCAGACAGACTCGTCGGGACAGCTGAGCGGCGCGCCACCACACTATGTCCAACATCATCCGTCCAGCCAACAACACGCGCACCAGCAACACTTTCCTCAAGGTTATACTGGACCACCGGGGATACCTCAGTCTCACGGACAACATGGCCCTCCTGGACTGTACTCACAACACCAGCATTACCAACATCATCACCCTCATGGTGGACATCATCAAGGAGGGTCACATCCTGCCTTGCCTCCTCAGCCGCAGCTTCACGGTGGGACTCAACATCATACTGGTGGTACGAGCAATGGTCTATTATTGATAACAATTATTGTTTATTTTGTACTTATGCAAAATGCCTATGTTTGTAAAAGTGCATTTTGCATAATCAACTTTATTAAATTCGCCGACGTTATGTTTCATTATTAATATTGCACACTTTATGCTCAATGCGAAAAATCTTAGTTTTTCATGGAATATTTTAGCAATTTGCTAAACGGGGAAACGAGCAAACATTATATTCGTATTGTTTAGTATATCCGTCTTCATCATCCGTTTAGTGTATGCATCTTCATATCCGTCTTTCCGTTTTACCTTTGAAATCTTTTACGTGTAGTATTAGTAGGTGGACAGAGGAATTTGTGTGTCATGTATCGAATCTTTTTATGGGTTGTGTCAGTCTCATTTAACTGAGATACTCCTCTGATTTTGTGATGTAGAGAAATGCGTTGTTAACTGAAACTACTTACATAGCGAAAAATATAAGTAATCGATCTATAGTTATGAAGCTTTCCGAAATTGCTGAAAATCATGACGCGATTCATAAAAAGATTTCTGTTGCGATCGTTTCAGTTTTGGAATGATCGTTATTTCCTTTGCCACCTCCTTCCATAAAGACGCCGGATTTCATGGGCTTCCATGTAACACTTTAAATTGTTGCTATGAATTGACGAATTAGATTGACACTAAGAGATTTCAGTATTACTGTAAGCTATGAAATGATTGATTTAACGATATCTACAAATGGTGCACTCGTTATGAAATGCCCATTTTTCCATGGCGACACCACCATGAAGCAGACATCATTGTGCCATTGTTCAGTCTAAAGCTTTAAACTTATTTCTTGTTTTTACGGCAATGAAAGTTTTCAAGGTTACTGAAAACAATGAGATGACAAGCGGATCTGTGATCGGCCTGCCTGTTTTAAAGCGCTCGTTCTATTCCTTTGACGTTTGGACCATGCATGCTTTGTTGTTTTCAATCTAATATTTGAATTCGTTTAGTCTCCTTCTATCAAAAACCTTTCGCTTTATAACAGTCCCTGTGCATTCATTTGTTTGTAAACCTCCCGGTTGTTGAATTTTCTGTTTCTGTATTACGGAGTATACTGTTACGATTTAGTGCTGTACATTTGTATTTGAAATGAGTTTATGTTTTTGCGTTCGATTAAGCATATTTATTTATAGTTTTGTTTTTTAGAACATGGGACCGAAGAAGGACATCGAGCAGCTACAGCTTATGTGCCAGATAATCGATCGATGATTCATATGCGCGGCATGTCTCAGCCTGGTTATGGTACAAGTTTCTTTACGTTGTATGGGTTTCAGCGGCAGATCTATTTAGCGATTACTTTCTTTTTGCCATTTTTTTTGCTTCACGATTTGTCTAAACAATTATTGTTAGCCATCTCTTGTTATTTTTTATTTGTATTTCCGCCGTGTTTGTTTTTGTAGTGCAATTTAGGATACGTATGTCATATTTATAATGCTCAAAAATTTTGACAACAAGCAATATATATTTGCCTGTTAATAACATGAAAAGGGTTAATCTGCTACATGATGCAAATCTATAAAACTCCAATTATTTCTAAATATAGCAGTATTTATTAGAATTAACTGTTTTAATTTGGTTTATCTACGTATAATGATTAGATTGTCGGTCATTTTCAGTTAAGAATAAAATATTGAACGAAAGTCGCCACTGCCTATATTCGGTTATCACTTTTATATTCTTGTCATTATTTTTGCGGTTTGGTGTTCTTGACTCGTTTGTTAAAGCTCAAAATTTTAATAACAATGTGCAATTTTGAAAACTGGCTGTATATATACTTTATCAAGTCAGTTGCTCTGATGTCATATCGAGCTATAGATTGAAAATTTTGATATGACCGAGAATTAGATGGATAATGTTTGTTATGTCATACATGTATATTAGTCAGACATAACATGTTGTTACAGGTGATCGCACGCAATCCGTTGGACCCCCGGTTTGTCCGTCTCAGATGGGGCCACCACATCAGGGATATATGCAACATCAGTCACCACATCCATCGCTTGCGCCAAATTATGGCGGTATGCAAACTCCAGGTGGAGCAGCACCCAGTGGGCCGATAAATACTCCTGGCGCAAGACCAACTGGTGGACAAACTGTGCATCAGGATGATGGTCCTCCAGGCCCGCCAGGTATGAGGCCGTCTTTGCCTGCGGGTATTCCAGACCCAGGCAATGCATCTAGCTGTGCAAGCATGGGGAATTCGACTAATTCTGGCGGTGACAAGGAGAATGTTGTAACTCCCACCGGATCTGGACTGAAGTCGGGAAAACCCAAACGTAAGCGAATGACAAAGAAAGCGAAGGCTGCTCAGGAGGCAGCTGCTGCCGCGGCTGGTGAACAACAGCAACAAACTCCGTCTGCAGTTAATGACCAGCCTGCGGGGCAACTTCTTCAGCCTGGCCAGCCGCCGGTACAAGGTTCACGTGAGTTGAGTTTCAATAATCTTTATTTTCAAGCTTTTCTTGGAATTGTAATCGTATTAAATTGTGTATCTAGTGTTTTGTTCAGGTTGGACGAATTAATTTTGCCTACAACCAACGCCAATTTACACCGTGTAAAATGCTAACGCAGTCATATTTTTAGTTTTAACGGTCTCTTGCTGGACCTGATCAAATGAACTATCTTATATTTTATTGATGGATATAATATTGCTGGAATGTCCACAGCCCTCCGAAAAGTGGGAGGGAGGAACTTCGGGCCCCCATGTTCATTCTCGGGGGAAAATTAAAAGTTGACAGGGGGATAAATTTTGCTTAAAAATACTAAATATTTCCATATTTTCATGCATTTTTACTACCGTAAATATATTTTCAAGCTAAAAAATTATATTTTAGCATAATAGTGGTAATTGATGTTTAAAAACAATTTGCAAACAAAAAACATAAATGTTTTGACATAAAAAATTTTGGGAATTCGTTGAACATGGGGGTTTCGGCCGAGTGGGGGAAAATGGGGGGCATGGGGGAAAATCTCACGAACATGGGGTATTTGGAAAGTCCAAACTGTGGACAGGCCAGTATTAATTGTAAATCGTTTCGTTTTTCAAACTGTTGGCAAACAGTTCGACGACTGAGATTCGCAATTGCAGGGCCATTGTTTTGCTACCCCTGGAGAGGTCATAATAGTACATAATAATGGTTTCGTTACAGATCAGTGCTAAATCGTCCATTTTTGTTGCTTTTTTGTTATTTTTATGGCTAATTTTGTTTCATACACTATTCACAAAACCAAGACATTATATTCCATGAAATGCTGCGACTAATGTTTGAAGTTTGTCTTTCTTTATCCAACTTAAACTTGTAGTAAAATGCGTAAATTTCATTATTGTTTTCAATAAACCAATGGTTTTCAGTTTCGTCCGGTGTAATATTTTGTTGCTACTGTGTTACATATGATAACATGTTGCTTGAATAAGAAAACGTTAACTCCTGCGTATAGAAATGGCGATGTGCAACTAAATTGGTTCTGCCGTAATAGCTAACTGCAATGGCATATTACGCAAATAAAACTACAGTCACGGACAAAAATAAGTGCATAAAAAACGAATGTGAAACGCAAACGAACGTTAGAGTGCTCGTTTTTACAAACGACCGTAGACTTAAACAAAGTTTGTCTTATTTTAAAACGAAATTGTTTTGCCGTTCTTTTATGAACGAACATCGCAAACTAACGTTGTAACGTTCGTTTATAAGACGAACGTTTTTTGTGCACTTATGTCCGTGACTGTAGTAATAAGCACTTATTTTATGTTAAACATAATTCATTGCACATTTCTGCAGAGTCGCCGAGCATGCAGCAATTACATCAAGGAGTGCATGATCAGCAACAACATCACGTTCAGAATGGTCCCGTAATGTCTAATCAACATTATCGTCCACAACATGATGGTCCACATTCACAACAGCAGATTCAACATCAGCAATATATGGGATTTCCTGGAGGTGGTAACCATTCAGCGGTTAGGCATTAACCTACTAGCTTTGCTTAGGTCCTACCTTGAGCAGCTGGCATAGTTAGTCTATAACGCCTGAATTGATAATACGTCAAAGAAGTATCACGTGCAGTGGAATATCTTACAATAACTGAACTCAACGATTATTTCAAAAGGTTTTCCCTGGGTGTTTGTAAATCTCTAAGTTTTTTTCGTCGGCGAGCAAGAAAGAGTAGTATAAAGTAGAATATAAAGAAGACATTGCCTGGGCAATGTTAGTTATATGAATATTAGTAATATTCGTATTTTCTTTACCTGCCTCAATTCTTAATTGTAATCCATTATTTAATTTAACGTGTGATTTTCATAACACTTTAAAATCTGGGTGCCCGCTTCCTGGAAAATCCTTGAATGTCCTGGAAAATCCTGGAATTCGCAAATGCTGTAGTGGAAAAATGAGAAATCTTGGAAAATTTAATAAAATATCCTGGAAGTTCTTCAGAAGCATGCAATTTTTTCCCACGGAAACGCGTCAGTAGAGATCGGATTTTCAGTTAATGTGGACATTTTGGTGGAGAATCTAAGCCAAGACTCATTGGTAGCCAAACGTATTGTCTATTAGCGGTGTTGGAAGCTGGTGGCCCTGCGGTTATTCATTTCACTCTGGAACTGCTGAAGATTGTTAAGGGTGTGCGAGCCCAATACTGGGCAACCTTGGATTCTCGCAAAAAGGCGGATGCAGTGGCTGGCGTCGAGGAACGAAAAATGAAACAATCCTCGCAGATTTTGAAAAGCTATTTTCTAAGCTGCGCCGGTATGTCCTAAGCGACTGACACTTACAGTGCATTGGTGGATCTGCAGAAACAATTATGACCAGCGACTTAAGAAAATATAATTACAGTGTTGAATTTTTCATTCATAATTATTGGCAGAGTAACTCAGATATTTAATTTGCCCCAGGTTCGTAGGCAAAACTTCGATCGATTAATATTTATGGGAAAAATTACTTGCGGACCAAGAAATATATCCTGGAAAATCCTGTAATTTTTGCCATCAATGCCGTGGGCGCCCTGTATAATGTTCCAGGCGCCTTAGGTACATCAAAAAATTTTTGAACATTTGCCCAAGTGTTGACATTATAGTTTAATATTCACTTCCTGCGAAAGCTTGGTTAACACATAAGTAAAGTGCCTTTTACGCAGTATCCTAAGGTTTTGGATCTCGATGCATGTGCAGCAATTTTTTGAACAGTAGCCTGGAAATGACAGCCATTGAAAGGTTGTCGATGGTAGTACGATACCTGTTTCTGCCTCAATTTTCAGTAATTTATGATTGACTGAGCAGCGGAAGCAATTTCTGTAATTTTTTCTGGCGTCCTAGAGATTTTTTTAATTTAATGCATGTGAAGTAGCGTCACAAGGGTCTTTCTTTTTAACAAACTATGTAGGATGTCACAAGCAGAATAATCGCTTCAAGTATTAATGAAATATTTTAGAACAGTTATAGTCAGCATGAACAATTATGGTATGCTGTATAGTTTTTCATCACACAATACTATTTTTGCAGTATTCTGTATTTCTTGCTTTTCTTATACTGATTATTTGTGTCATTATCGGCTGTCGGACATACCGTTCTTTCAAACTCGCAGCTGAAGATACTTCTGTATGCTTATAACTGCGTATATTTTTTTGTTTTATGAGTGATCTTTGTTGTAGGTACCGCAGCATGGATATCAACATGCTCAAGGAGCTTATCACCAATACGGTTATCAACGTGTAGGAGGTCCTTCACCAGTCACAAATCCAACTTCCGTCGTGGCCCATCGTAACTCACCGTATTCATCGGTTCCGGCACAGTACCAGCATCAGCAGCAACAACCTTCGCAGCAATATTCAGGTGCGGGGGGTGCAGCTCCAATTAGACACTATGGATCAGTTTCACAGGCACAAGTGTCAGTTTCGCCGGGAAACCCTAACCAGCCGTACAGTCATCAAAGTGGTGCACCGCCTCCGGGCCATCCTGTGCATACCGGATCCACAAGCTATGGATATGGAGGACAGCCGATGCAAGCATCTACTACAGCGCCTACTGGCGTATCGCAGCAGTACCCGCCTCCTGGAGCGGCGGGCGCTCCCGCTCCGCGTGCTGCCTATCCTGCACAATATCAACAAGGCCACCACCACCAAGGTTACATGGCACCGACAAGTGCAAACGGAAATATTGAGCCGCAACAGCAGCAGCCACAAAGTGGTCACTCATATTCACAACCTCAGTACGGTCCTCCGCCTCCGGGACACTACCAGCCGCCTCATCATGGCGGTTACGCTGGACCATTGCAACATGGTACTCCATACCCGCCACAGAACTACAGCCACCAAGGAGCACATCCGCAGCAGATATCTGCAACAGGGCATCCACAAAATCAGCAATACATGGGACACCAACCTCATGGCGTTAGTAATGGATACGCAGTAGCTAACACTAGTGGACCACTACCGCCTCAACAGCAGGGCGCTGTGGCTGGGCATTATTACGGACAGCACGGACCTGCTGGGCCACCACAGCATGCTGGGCAGCCGCCTACGCCGCAAGTGACACAACAACACCAACAAGGGGAACCTGGCACGCCGGGTGGTGGTCCACCGTCAGTAGCTACTCCATCCTCAGGGCAGTAGAATTCAGCAAAGGCAGCTTTTAGTGAGACTGGAGAAGATTGTGTTAGCTGACAGCAGTTTAGAGGAAATGACTTTATAGTTACCAGTGTGTATAGCGACGTTCGCTATTCGGTCGATATGAGAGCGTCGATCTGTCATGTATTTATTGAACTCTGAGTGTGGTAAGTGAAACGAGCAAAGCGATGAATTTTAGTAGCCGTATAGTGGTGAAATTTGACTATGTGCGTCATTGGTTTTTTAGGCATAATTAGACTTTGGCTGGGCGGATATTTCGCGCGACAGCTCATTAGTAAAAGCCTGAAATATACTTGTGACCTTTAATCGGACGCGAGGTCCGATTTCAATATCTCTCACCCACCCTCTCCTAAAAATAGTAGTCCAAACTCGCGGGTGTAGTGTTATAGGCCCGAAAAATCACGTTATGTGGTGTACGTCGATAACCGATGTATATACCAAGTCAAATAGGGATTATTTTTCGAGAGCAAATGGCCTCTTTAAGGGACTATATAACACTTTGCTACACTGCAGTTTTAGGATGTGGTATTTGTGTCAAAACAGGTTTTTCAATAAACCCCGCGAGACCCAAAATATTAGTATTCATATGCACAACGCTCAAAATTCACCACCTTCTCGATAAGACAAGCTGCTAGTCTCTACATAAACTGAAACTATCTTATGTGCTCAAGTTGTAGTTTTGTGTTAATATTTGCATTAACGATAAAACTGTTGAGATTTTGAATTCACACAGCGACATGGTTTTTAACGCATAAAAAATTCATAATATTCAGTATTTAAAGTATGATTTTCTTCGCCACCTATGTTAGATTACCGCTACAATACGATGCATTGTCTTCTACGATCCTGCAAACAGAAACTTTGGCGAAGACTAGCTGTGTTCAGTTTCAGTTCGACTGAATTTTGAAGGACATCACTTGAAAATGGTCAGCCATAATGTAAAAAGCGCGATAGCACAGTCGATCGGCAGCCCAGCTGTATCTGTGTAACGTGCATTGTGGTTACTTTAAAAATGTAATCGTTTTGATCAAACACTAGTTGTTGGTAAGTTATATGTGCACTGGTTTTCAAACCGTTGTTAGCCTAAAATTTACACGGCCCTTGCAGCAGGTTCACCTTGTACTTTAAATATTTTTATGATTTGAAACTAGAGTTAATTTTTATGTATCTGGGGCTAGTTATAGTTAATCTCTAGCAATGGTAATAATATTTTGCTGATATCCGCAATGTTTATCGAATTTAGCAACTCGGCTTGCGTTATTGTCTATTAATTGAACGAAATAATAACAAAACGATATTGCCAATACGATGCGCATTTTATGTCAAATGAAAACGTTGAAAACCGTAGCTGCTTAACCTTTTTTATGTAATTAAGTATTTTTAATTGAATTCTGAGTATAGTGAATGGAACAAACGTAGCGCAGATTTCTCACTGGCCATTGATTAGTAAATTTCGACGGTACACGTTTTGGGGTAACACGCATAACTCAACCTTGGCTGGGCGGATTAACGCGCGGTAGTTCATTTGAAAGCTCTATTCGGGCTCTTTAGTTAGGCGCGAAGCGCGATTTCAGTACCCCCCAAAAAAAGACAGGCCAAAGGGACACGAGTCGGGCCGCCCCCAAATTCCCGTGACTTGTAACTCGACGACGGACATCTGCGTCAAATTGGGCTACTTTTGTAGATCATTATAAGTTATATAGCTTCTCGATAAGTTAGATTCTCGCAATTTCTATTCGAATAGAAATTCTATTTTCCATAGCATGTATCGAGACAGAAAAAGGATCCCAGTTTTTATACAGAGTTAATTTGCCTGAACGTAGGGTAAACATAACATTTGTTGTAAAATGGTATATATACAGTATATCTGTTGGATGCCTGCATGTATATATACAGTGCATGTCGTCGTGTTGCTGTAAATCTTGATAGATTGGCGTTAACGAGCATGGCTTATTAAATAACTGTTGAGTGTCGACTCATATATTTGGGCTGTATAATCGTTTCAGGGTGTAGGCCAGGAGGGTAAATTGCTGAAAATTTTAGGAACTCAAACTTTTCATGTTTGCAATAAATTTCCTTTGACCTTAGGCAATTTTAGCCCATGCTTTTGCAGTTTTTCTTTAAAATTTTTCGGTGTGTGACGGGAGGGAAACGGGTGGTCCGTTCTTTACGGAATAACCCACGCTACCCCTATCGGTTCATTTTTATGTTATTTAGGTGTTTGGGCATCTACAGTCGAGCTCCATGGTCGTATTCCTCGCCGATTTCGAGGTTCCCTTTCTCGATGCTGTGGTTTAGCTAGGTAGTAGATGGGGACAGTGAGATCATCACTAATTCTTATGGACGGGGAAAAAAGATCCTGTTTTTGGCTTTACTGGTTATTTATGCTAAATTATATAACTGGAATTTTCTGATTTTTTTGCATTGGGGATAGCGCGCAGCATCTATTATAGCGTAATCCCTTATATATAATGCCGATTGTTCAGTGCTTTTTGCAGGATACAGCCTAATTTAACAAATTGCAGTTATAATGTCGGGTCGTTTAACCTTGAACCACAGAGCATGATGGCTGAAACTTGAAAACAATATGCTTCACATTTTTATAATAATTTACAGAGATATAACCTACCATATTTTAAATTACAAAGAAACTGTTGTATCTGACATCACATACCAACTTGTATATATTTAAGCAAATACTACTAGTTCAACTGCTGGCGCATTTCTTGTCATATCGGATTTAAAATGTTTTAGGCTTACAGCAGTTGGGTCTTGGAAGCCAAGGAAAACTTAAAGGTACAAGCGAAACGTCAAGCCATTCTTTGCATTGGCATTCAAACAATTTGTCTGAAGCATTTTTATTTTACTAAAACTGTAGCAGGTAAACATGACATTTATAAAATTGCAACATAGCAGTAAAAACTGGAATGATATAACGTTACAAAATAAATAGACGAATGTTTAAAAGGAATGCAAAAACAACGATCATCGACACACAGTCAGTAGTTACTACAGAGAAAGTTATGATAAACATACAATAGTCCTCATCTTCTGGCTCACGCAAAGCTAAGTGAATACCTATGCTGAGTTTGGTTTTGGTTCCTAGATGTCCTAAAAACCACTCACAGATAGCCAGCTTTATAGGGCTAAAGCTCTACAGTATGCGAATGATTTGTTCTAAATATTGGTATATTAGCGCTGTTTATTTTTGCAATTATTTCGAATTCCGATTGTAGCGAACTGGAGCAGAGCATTGATAAAACTGATGTCTGTACGCAGATAAACCTTCAATATAAGACATGTGACACTACTGAAACGATGATTGTAAAGTCTAATAAATGATTATAAGTAAAATGATGATAAGTTTAAATAAAGTCTTGTGGTTTAGAGAGACTTTTGAATAAATTGTAGATACATCTGAATAAAAAATATGTGACAAAAACAGCAGAATATTTACATAAGTAATTGTCGCAACGGAAAACATATAAAGCAGTTATTAAATACTGGGCAAATTACTGGCCAGTAGTTTAAAATAAATAGTTAATAATAATTGTTATCTGAAGCTAAAATAGATCGTTGCCATTTCAAAATATAGAATATTTTATACTAAAATTTGCACGTTAATTTTAGTAGACATGTTCAAAACATTTTAGGTTTTATCAAATAGAACTATAGTTATAGTTTGGACTTCGCAACAATCAGTAATAACACCGGGTGACAAGTTGGCAAACAGTATAATTAAAGGTGAAAAAATTTTCCGCTTATCAACTCGGCTGCACTAAGGATAAAATGTTTTTGTTTATTAATTGCCACTTAAATTTTAGCTTGTAAAGAGGAGGACCACATTAGCTTTGGAATTTCAGCGTGATAGCGTTTAATAAGACTAGCTACGGCGCGGGTCTAACCAATAATTCCGCAATTTTTGCTCACATTTTTTCACAAACTATAATTTTGTTAATTTGACTCATAATTGATAACATTTTCCCATCGCCTTTGGATAGGAGGTAGCAAGAGGTGTTACATGTAAATAATTTATGGGAGGTCCGACCCTTTGTCTTTTAGTGGACAACACTACCTTGGGAGTTGGTGTGGTGTGGGCTGGGGTCAAATATAACTTAGGGAATGTTTGATGCTTATGGGAGTAACCGTCATTAGAGGGTAAAGTAGCGGGTTCGGGCGAGGGAAAAGCTTAGAGTAGGTTCAACCCTTAGAGAGTAACCTTCCTACCCTCTATGGGTATCTAGCCTACGGGTAGCTGCTTATAAACCGACTCCACCCTCAGAACTGTGAGGGGCTCGACCTGCCCCCCTCCCACAAAATGAGGGCAGACGGTCCGAACTGCCCTTCACAAAACGCGTCCACCCCGAAATGAGGGGTGGTCTGGTCAAAAATGCTTGTCGTCAATCACGGTCTAACATTGGAGTGTAAGATTCACATTAGAACGGTACAATTTCCGCGTTCTGTCCAAAAATGAATAGCAAGTTGTTCTATACAAAAGTAATTTTTATCTAGTAGCACGCATTGCAGCCGTCAGAAGTTTATTAAGATCATTTTTCTCTCAAAGAAGTAAGCCACAGCAGCTATAAAATGTTTAAAAGTTATCTAGCCAATTGAATAACATACATACTCATATGGGGAGAGGAGGATTACCCCTCTGAGGCGTCGGACCCCTCATTCCACCTAGGGGCGTCAGCGATCTCCCCAGGTTTTCGTTATAAAAATTGAAATTATTTACGATTTAATCTATAATATAAAAAGCAACGTCTGTGTTTATTGCCGGAGTTGTCCTTGGCTTAAAGGTCGGATTCAGCATGACCATAGTATCTTAATTTTCACCATGCAAAGCTGGATCTTAGATTTCTTTATGGCTTAACTAAAGTTTTGGTTTACGACTCTATTATCTAGTTGTCACAATCACGTCAACCAAAATGCAATCTCACACAACGTAGTAAATTGACATGGAGGTTTTAACTGCACGGGGCAAACCTTGGGAAATGCACTGTAGCTTTCTTTATTTTGCTCGGAAATCCAAGCTTAGTTATGAATTTTCTACAGCCCAAAACTTGTTTTACTCTGTGGCCGAGGAAATCAAGCCGATCTTGTGCTCTTATAAATATATATATCTTGACAAAAACAGCCAACTGCTGGTAACTGGTACATTTATATAAAATGGCACCTTTAACCTTTCTGCTTCCGAACTCTACTTTTGTATGCATAGCCCACTCTGGACCATAGTATTTGACCTTTGGTGGTTCTTCATACCATTTTATTTAACCACCATGTGTATGCCAGCACGCAGCATTGTACGGTAGTCCGGAGGCAACATGTTATAGCCTGATCCCATCTCAATCTACAAGTATTATTTATAGATTTGTGTACTTACTTAAACGTCGCAGACACGCAAGTTTGAATAGCACCTACGCCTTACTGGAACGATCAAAATTAGTGCTGGGTAGCCTGGTAGCCAATTGAGTAGTTTAGTCGGGTCGGATATTCGAGTAACGATTTACTACTCGATGGTACACTTGACGGAATCTGGTCCGGTTGATTTATATATAATTATACGGTGACTCGTTATTGAATCGTTCTTTCTCTGTTTTATACTAACTATAACAGGGATATAAGAATTTCATGTACCTAGGTAATTACTACATAAATGTCACATTAGGTTGGCGTTTACATGTGCAATACCCAGTGGTATCGCAAGAGGTTTGGGCAGGAGGGCGGTGACAGTCGTGACCAATTAACTGATGGGGTTAAAATAAAATGAATGTAAACAATCCACCCCTCCTCTTTTTACCCGCGCCGTCTAGTTTTGAGGAGCTTGCGATGTCCCTGGTAATACCTATAGAAATTTGCGATATCCGGATCCGGTCGTTGAAGTTGTCTTGTTTATATATTTATTGCTTCTGCGATTGTCACGAAGATGGATAATCCTCTAAAAATATTTAGGTTCGATATGCTAACTCAGTCACGGCAACATACGGCGGAGGACAATGTAAGCTTTCGCCGCCATCGCGATCTTTACGGTCGAATGATGTTTTTAGGCAAAGCATTCGTCTAGTTGTAGGTTCTGATATACAAAATCGAACTGAGATCCATAGCAAGCCTAGTGTAATTATTGAGACTAAAAATGCAAATGCAAAAACAGTTTCGGGTCCATGACATCGATGCTCAGCCAAACGACTTTGTTCGTACTGCTTTATTAGACGATTCATTCGTTGCTGCACTTTTGTGGTGTTCTTGGCTGTTTTGTTGTTAGCATTTCCATGTTCACTTGGCTTGTATTGATGTTGATTTTCGTTTTGGCTTTGCCGCAATGCCAGCGTTCTTTCAAAGTGATCTTCATTATTGACGGCCTGTGCCTTAGCAATGGAATACGGGTTATCCTGAGGCTTTATTTTCGATCCAGCTTCCGACCAAGCATTGTCTCGAAATCTACGATAGTACGCAAGAAGTCGGCATTCTCGCTCAATAAAATTCTTTCGAGCATCTCTAATCGCTATCAAGTCATCAGTGCTAGGTTTGATATGATTGTACGAACTTGGTCGCAAATCGGTATCATATGGAAATCTTCGTCGATGTATTTTTGCTTCAACAAGGTCAGGTTCAGAAGTGTATAGTTTCGGTCCCCCGTTTGTTTCTGAGACTGTTAATGTTGGTCGAGGTGTTTCGCTGGTGCTATCTGATCTCCAGGCTGACTTGAGTTTAGGCTTCGGACGTGGAATTTGAAGCTCCGTGTTTGTATCAGGGTCTGCCGTTGCGCTATTTATCTTAGTTATGGTGAGATTTTTAAACTGTTGCCCGCTGGAGTAAATATAGTACGTTCTAGGATTCATAAAGTGTGATTTCTTGTCTACCGTGGAAAGCCGACCGTATTTTCCGTAGTTAGCAGCAGGCGAAGGTGAAATTGGATCGCTAGAATTCACTGTCGAGGAATATTTTCTATTCTGATGTCTTGGCTTATTATTGAGGCCTTCCCCAGACTTCACGCTACCGGTCTCAAGTCCGTAATTCATAGTCGTTAGGGGTATTGCAACACTGTCGTAACGGTTGTGGATCTCGGCGAATGGGCTCGACGGAATTGTGGTACTTTGAAGTTTCTCTGAAGACATGTTTTCAATAAATTGAACAGCTTTTTTGACGATAGTAGAAGTAATTGTCTGAGTTGGATTGGAACGTCCGGCAGTTGATATGTTGGTCGGCGTTGCTACTGGACCTGCTGCGTAGCTGTTAGCGTATGCTCGCGAACTAGGGAAGGCTAAAATGTTTTTAATAATATGAAACCAAGTGAACATTACCAAAAGTATAATGTAGAATATACAAAAGAGTCTTTCCTGTAAAACTTTTCGATATATACGATGTAGAAAGGTTCCGTTCGTAAGCATGGAGGCGTTAAACAAATTATGATAGATAAATATATATGTATATATAGTAATAATTCAGGAAATAAATTACATAACATAACTTGATGCTGTTCTGATACGTTTGGGTTTAGCGTCGTAAAGCGTTGAAGCATAAACAAATTACGATAGATAAATATATATGTATATATATTAATAATTCAGGAAATAAATTACATAACATAACTTGATGCTGTTCTGATACCTTTGGGTTCAGCGTCTCAAAGCGTTGAAGCATAAACAAATTACGATAGATAAATATATATGTAAATATATTAATAATTCGGAAAATAAATTATATAACATAACTTGATGCTGTGCTGATATTTTTGGGTTTAGCGTCGTAAAGCGTTGTAGCATAAACAAATTACGATAGATAAATATATATGTAGATATATTAATAATTCAGAAAATAAATTATATAACATAACTTGATGCTGTGTTGACACCTTTGGGTTTAGCGCCGTAAAGCGTTGAAGCATAAACAAATTACGATAGATAAATATATATGTATATGGGTCATTTCACGAAACCATGTAATTTTAAGCACCACTTTTGAAGCCAAAATGAAACGTTTTCGAATGTACAGTGTTTAGAACCCTTCCGACATAAAAACCTTGAATTTTTCGAATATCGACGTCTCTATGCAAAACAAACTTCCTTAAAGGGGTCGCAAAGAGCCCCCTGGGCTTCAAATTTTAATCCGAAATAAGTCTTTATTCTATGCAGTGGCACGTGAACTATGGTGTGTTTATATGCAAGCCGAACAAAAAGGGTCGCGGTCAATCCATTTGGAGGACTTGTGGCCTATAATTGGTGCCGCTAGAGACCTTTTGAGGTTAAAAATGATCAATTTAGGACAAGCGTGTCGCAGAAGTTTTTCAAGCGCAATGGATACAGCACATACAGATACCATTTTATGCTCACAAACCAACCATGAGTGGGAGATGTCCGACAGAAAATTTCAGGCAGATCCATAGGTCTTGTAAAAATTGACACCTCGATATGTGTAAGTCGGGGTGGGAGCTACACCTGAAGTCGGGGGGCTACACCTAAAGTCGGGGGGCTACACCTGAAGTCGGGGGGGGCTACACCTGAAGTCGGGAGGCTACTCCTTAAGTCGGGTGGGGACCTACACCTTTCTACAACATATAGCGCGTAAAACCTTAACTACTTCTAGAGGTTCTGGATTTAGATTTGGTCGGGGGGGGGGCTACACATCAGCTCGGGGGGGCTACATTTTCATCAAAAAATTTTAATACATGGCCCGATTCTAGTGGGGAGTTGCTATATTTCTATCCGGACTATTGTAAGACTGTATGCTAAATTTGGTTTTTTACTCTGCATTTTCGTAAGGTCGGGGGCTACATTTTGCATACCTCATTTTTGGCACTTTCTGACCTTCGGCTTCATAACTAAGCAACACATAGGCATACGCTCATTTTCTTTTTTTCACTGACACCAGTACCGATTACGATTATCGTTATATAGAATTATTGGCGCTAGTGCACTTTGACATTATTAGCCAGCGTATGCGAGTTGTCAGATTTGACCTAGGTCTGGGGGGCTATATGTCACGAAAAAAAATTCTGAAGCTTGGCGTCAGCTTCAGTGTCTATGCTTACCCCAAAAGTTTTTCCGGAAAAAAAGCAAAATAAACAACAGGAAAGAAAAACACACAAAACGCGAAGGCAACGACAACCTCACCCCCCCACACCCCCCCCCGCAGCCGAACACCACCACAACAACCACCACCCCCCCCACCCAAGAGCCAAACCCCACCAACACCAACAAAAAAAAAAAAAAACAAACACACAACGACCCTAACCAAAACTAAACGATAAACAAAAAAAAAAAAAAAATAAAAAATAAACAAAAAAAAAAATATAAATAAAACAAAATATCATATACTCTATTACACAACAAAAAACAAAAAAAAAAAAGAAATACACAAAAAAAAATAAATTGTAATAACGGTGACGCAGCTGCATGGCGCAACTTCCTAACACCATGCCCATACGACCCCGGCTATCGTAACCTCAAGGGCGGACCCTAAGTTCTGAATTTTGTCCACTTTTCTTGGTCAGACCCAAGAAGTTACGGAGCTTAGCAGGCCGCAGGCGCGCTTCACGGGGTGTGTTCGGACCCCGCCCGATTGGTTGCGCACGTGTCTAGTATCCTGGTATGATCACGGAGGTCCCCCAGGGAGGTTGACACCGAAACCTGCTCACAGGTCATAATGTCGAACCGATATTCCCTATCCTAGTCTGACGGAAGTTGTTTTGTCTAGCGTGAGTTGAGGTAAAATGCGTGATAAGTTTGATTTTGCTAGGTAAATTTTGAGTTCTGCTGCGTTATCCTTAGCCGAACACTTTGTCTGTTGTAGCCATGTGGCCCCCACAGGGTTCCGACAGTCCCTGAGAGTTTAACGTCGGACTACTTAGTTCACATCTCAATAATCTGATTGTGTTAATATCTAGAGATTATGTTTTCCTAGTAAATTTTGCCTTTATCTGCGTGTACTAATTTCACGCATGAGTTCGGTAGGTAACTCGATAGGTCATTCTCGCTATAATTCCGTCATTAAAAGTACAAATATTCAGGGCGAACCGCACGTGTCAGGGCTTGGAATGTTCCCTTCGTCAAGCCGTGGCACGCGGGGTTGGCCCGTCCGTTTGGACGCACTTATTACGCCAAAATTTCAATAACGCGGGACACAGCAAGTAATTTTCAACATTTTACTGAAGACACTGTACAAGAATGGTTAAGCATGAGCGAGCGAGGATATAGACAGCACACGACAAATGGATTAGGCGACACTCTGCCAATTCGATCATTCGTTCCCTTATCTAGGTCTCAAAACGAGGGAGGGGCGGGTCGAGCGAATGTGATCCCGGAATTACCGGGCCAAAATCCGTACCCGAAGTGTGCCATATCAACATTAACAAATTCAGTTGTGGCTCGGGTCGGGCGTTCTGGCGTGCTTCGAAGTTCGCTCTCGATAAGACGCGGAGCTGCGGGTACTCGACGTAAATGGCGACAAGAGGGGAACAAAAACAGGCGTTGAGCGGAGTAGACGGTGGGCTAGCACGGCACAGGCAAGAAAATTAGGCTTGCGGCAACAGCGGTGCAATTGCGAGCTACACGCATGAAGTGCCTAAACGAACGAACACTAATCGGATTAATTGGCAAGTGCAAAACTAGCGTCCAGTTAAGCTTAAATCCATAGTACAGTCTGAGGCATGATTATATAACAAGAAACATTACAATATCAACGCGGTATCCATAATAGTCAGGTGCACAGACAACAAGTAAATTCCATCCAGTGTACGTTCCTGATCCTACGAATCCTGTCAATCGTCCCTATCGAGTCGCTCACAACGGTTCGTCCTTAAAACCAACTTTGGCGCTAAAATTTCCAAGCGCTTTTGTCCCGTTGTTTACAGTGGTCCAGCCGAGAGATTGATTATCCCGAGTTCTAGAAACTCACGTAGGGTTAGCCTATAACAACGAGGGTTGATTTCGGTAGCGGAGTAATAGATAAACTACGTTCTATTTGTCGGAGGCGTCGTTTTACTCACGCTGATGGGTCGTTCCTGGTCAGCTTTTCCGGCAGCCTAGACAGGAGGGACACGAACAAATGCCGTTTTGAGTGGTTGCTTAGGCGGCCAATATCACTGTTCTAGTCGTTTTAAGCGAGTGGTTGCGCCTATTTTCTGGTCGGGACCAGGTTTGCACGGTGGGGTGTGTTTGGTCCTAGCGCATAGGGGACACGGGGCGTTTCACCCTCGGACGCGTCCGCGTCCCTTTTTTGGCCGTTGTTTCTGTGTTTGGTTCTTTGCTCTTTTCGTTTCGTTCGTTTCCTTTGTTTCCTTTGTTGTCCTTTTCTTTTCGTTCTCACTCTCTCTAACTTATCCTATCGCCTTAATACACTGTACGCATCGAAATTGTACAGTGTCTCAACTGCACTGTCGAAATTGTGCAGTTGAGTTATCACTGGAATTTTAACGAAATTTCTCAGAACTCGATAGTCGAGTGGATAAAACAGAAATACCTGCAGCGGACTTAAATCCTCCGTGCAGGATCGAAACTCAACAAGGGAAAGTGAAAAAGAGAGAGAGACGAAACAGTAAAACTCAGAGAAAGGGCCTACATAGTACATAGCCTAACGGGCAACCAGGGATAAAATGTAAAAATGCCTAAACTCAGCGATCAAGTCGCTCTGAAAAGAAAACGGGGTTTTGCACTTACTCGGTTTGGGACCAAAATGATTCGCGAGAGGTCGCGAGTTTTCTTTCTTAAAATGGGAGTATGATGATTTCATTTTGAACAATGAGCACCCTAACGTGCCTTTGAGAACGTTTATTGCGGCCAATTTTGGTACCTAGCCATGCTGTCGGTTCGTTTTGGTTGCATGTGGTTTCCTACTTACTGCCAACGAGCTTAACCACTAGTCTGTGTTGCGGTGAAACTTGGTTACTTTTATAACCAGATCGCTACCGTTTCGAAGTACACATCTGGAAGCGGTGTCGGTTGCAACAATTGGAAACAGTATCCGTTACTAGAGCTTAAGCTGTGGGGTCATGGGGGCTGTCAATGACTCGCGCGGTCGGGGCGGGATTCCGTACAAGGCACTGATGCTTCTCTTGTGATAACCAAACCAGCCCTAATTGAAGTTGAAGTAATCCGGCCACTTTTGTACGCGGCAATCACTGTAATCAGAAAGCAAAACACCTTATACTCAGGTTACTGCGCTTAGAATTTGTTTCATCTTTTCTGTTTCCCCAAATTTTCTTAACTCGTCCTGATAAAGGAAATTCTGGGGCTTTCTAAAGCCCGACGGAGGCTAATCCTCCGTCCCTAACTGTGAAATCAGTCCGAGCTCAAGCAGCGGCATGAGCATCGAACGGTCCACTAAGCTGTAATTTGGAAAATCATAACTCCAGTCAAAGAGAAACAAGCAAATCCCTATGGTTCTATTGGTAAATTTTACCGTGGTCTGCTCAGGAAAAAGTCAATTAACCTAACTCAAGAGCAACGAGTCATGCAAAAACACGGACGAGAAGCGTCCCTTTTTATCCTTCTTGACCTAAGACCACGGGAGATCAGAATGACTTCGACTGGTGTTCACAATGCAACACCCCCCGTGTAATCGCTCGAAATGCCCAAAACGGAACTCGACTCGAGACGGTTTGTCAAGGAACATGTAAAAATTTGTAACTAATCGACGTGGAAGGCGGGACGTCCATCGACGGACGACCGGTCACTCTATGGAGAACAAATCATGTTATCACGAACTAAAATTTCGGTCTGTTACATTCATGTCTGGGGAAAATAAACCCCCATGCTCTTGCAGCGTTTCCTGACTTACAATGTTTGATCCGGGACAGCAATAGCTGGTCCCCTTCCGCGAGATGAAAGACATCTACGCGGGTCCTCTCGTTGTCGAATCCCATTCCAAACGAATAAAGCAGAAAACACGAGAAAGCCAAAACAGATGCAAACCATACTAAAACTCAAGCGTCGGAGCCGGTCAGTAGAGTCGACCGAACTCCGCGCTGCCGAAGTCAAACTGATCTGTCGAGACGACGCGGCAGTCGTCGCTTCAAAATTTTCAGCTGTGTTGAGAGATAGCGATTTTGTCGCTATCCAATCGGAGGAGATCTTTTGACGCCCACTTTTTCGAGTTCAAACCCGGGCGCCCAATCGAAAAATTCCCAAGATTTTGATTTTGACAGCTATCGTAAACCCTGGGACCCCGTTAGAGAGAGTCGGCTTCAATCGAAATCGCCGACATCAAATTTGAACCCTCCGAATACTCGGAGGTCGACCATCTGTGAGTTTTCTCCCAAAATCTCCGATTTTACCCCATCTGTAGTCCCAAATTCTTGTCAGAAACTTGCCGAAAACTCATTACTCAGATCTTTTAAATCTCTTACCTAACTTAGCTGGGTCGTTATCCCCCAAATGTCCCACGAAAACGGTTAAATCACCCGTCAAATATTCAAAATTTTAAATCTTTTCCCCCTACAAAGCATTCAAGATAAGCTAGAATATGTCTTTTCCGCGTTCTGGTTCTCATCCATCAAATTTTTCCCCAGCTAACTCGCCGATTTAAAGCCAAATTTCTGCTATTTCGCGAGTTAGCTGCCTCATCCATCACCAAATTAAGCTTATTTGGAGGGCATCTGGGGTAAAATTTACCACCCTATCCATGGATAAACGTGCTAACATTGCACGTTTATATGTTGGCTTACAAGATAAAGCCAAACATTCCTATCATTCCAAGCTAATGGCTTTCCTAGCTAAATTTCAAATATCCCGACAGGACGTCTTCGGACGTCCCGAAGGGGGGGGGGAGCCTAAGAGGGGAATGAGCTGATTTCGCGGTCGTGGGTGCAGCTCATTCCGATGTATCTGTTAACCTATCGGGGGTCCTATTCAGGAACTCCCAGGACCCATGGGAGGGCCCTAAACCTACCCCCCGTCTCTCCTAATCCTATGTGTCCAGTCCGTCCGTAAAACGTAGAAATTTAGTAGAATTTTACATGTCCGTCCTCGTCTGTCCTGTTTTTTGTATTGTCCTACGTACGACATACATATATATATATATAGATATATACATATTTTATCCATATACACACACACATACACATATCCTACACTACTCATGAGCACACATTACACATGAGACACACAGGCGACCTGAGCGACAGAAAGGTCGCTCAAGTTCACACTAGAAACACGCAGAACCACAACAACAACGACAACAACAACAACAACAGCACAGCAACACACACACATATATATATACATACAGTCACGGCGACAGCAGCGACGACATCCGACCAAAAGAAGTCGGTTAGAGAGAGTGGAAAGAAAAAGAAAAAGAAGACGGAAAAGAAAGGGCAGGGGAAGGGAGTCGGGACAGGGGGTTCCCGAGGGAATTTCGAGGAGCTAGGGCGAAATTCGGTCCCAGGACGAAGGACGGGGCCGAACGATACCAAACATGAGGGGGGTAGACGCAGTGGCGGGTCGGGACCCAGTTTTGGGTTCCGACATGTATTAGCATACAGGGTTTCAGCGGGCTCTCCCGCTCTAACGGTTGGGCGGAGCGACGCCCGCCGGGCATCGTTGAACTCGCCTTGGAAAGGCGATTCAAACGAGGGGTGTTTTCCCTACCTTAACGGCAGCGGGTAGAGGGGCACTAAAATCACGACTGTTAAAGACCGTTAAAGAGAGTGTCGGCAAAAAGTGGGGGCGCATTTTCGGCCGTCTCGGGTTAACGGGGCGACGGATGGAGACCCGCCGGGCATCGTTGAAGATGTCTCGACGCGACGAGTGCAATGAGGGGCATTATGCCTACTTTCGAGTTGGGGTTAAATTTTCGGTCGGTCTGTACCCATTCGCAGACGGTACGCCAAATTGGGGGCACATTATCGGTCATAAGAGGCTAACGCGGAGTCGGACAAAGACCCGCCAGATATCGTTGTGCTCACCAGGAGCGGACGAATAAAATGAGGGGTCGCATGAGCACGTTTAGGGCCGGGGGTCAAATACGGAGTTGGTACAGAACAAGCGGGATTTTATGTTGAATTTCCGTGGTACGGTATAAAACAGGAAAATGTGTAATATGACAGCGGGATGCCTGGTCAGGTCGAGACCCGCGTGGCCTTGTCAGATGCCCAAATGGGTAGGCTACTTGGAAACACGCGTACGTTCACTCACTGATCCGATGGTAATCAGAAAAACCAGTTGTTAGCATGGTGGTCAGGCAATTTTGGGGCTCCAAAGGGTGCTATAAAAGAAAGGTTTTGGTACAGTGGGGCGGACAAATAGACACAGCGAGTCACGAAGGTCAAGCAGTACACATATATATGCATAGCTATATTTCCATATAAGTCTATATTGGGTCCACTCGTGACCATGGTCACCAGCCAAACCTAGCGTAAGTATTGGCTGTTAACTGAATGTTTACCCGTTTGTCCCTAGGATATCTCAGGAGATCCTCCAGTAATTTGTGATGTCTTGGGCTCGTTCGAGAGCCCTAAGAATTCTCTACGGAAAAGTACTCGGGGTATTTTCGGTGAATCTGAACCGTTGGACGGTTACGGGCCGACAAACAGGCCCGAGGTCCGTTGTTTCCGAATAATCGGAAACTACCGTAACCCACTTGTTTCAGCTTACTTTTGCAACCATTAAGCTATGGTTTACTTGGAACCAGGTAAAATTGAGAGCCTTGATTTCAATCACTTCCCAATCCCTTAAATTGTCAAAGGCCTCCTATTCCCGGACGGTCAAAATTTTGAATTTCAGCGTGGGAAAATAGGGGCTAATAGTCGAGTTCCGTTCAGGTTCTCTATTATTTGCCTCATTGTCGTAGGTATGAATTCCAAACTTTTAGCCGGGTCAAGCTTTCTGTGGGCGCCTGCGGGCCCGTCCCAAAATGACGTAGCATTACAAATTACGATATACAAAGGCAAGAACAAAACATGTATATATTAAGTGCATCAATTGACATAATAACAAGCAATGGTAAGCAATACAATTGACAAAGACCATGGCACCATTCGATTTACGATAATTTGTTCCCCTGAACCATATCTTGGTTCAATTTAAGATACCTTGAAGCAGTTTTAAGGCCGGAATCTTGTGAGAATAACGTAACGGACCGGAACGGGCCTGTTACATCTCTTATATTTTTAAATGGAAATTTTCGGACTCAATTCTTCGGGTTGGAAGCAATGTTCCCTAGTTAATATAATGATCAATGTCCAGGCCTAGACTGGGGTCTCCCCTTTCACAAAAGGATTGTTGTACTACTGGTTGGTAGACTAGGCTCGACGATCCAGGAATTGAAGTTGGTTCATTTGAGGAATTTCGAACAATGTAGTATTAGGCTCAAACTTAGCCAAAATCCGTCGAGTCCTAAGATCCTAGCGGTTTCTACATCCTGAAATGAAAAATGAAATGAAAAAAGTCCTCCTCTTATATTTTTAAGGGGGCGAAAAGGACTTCGCACTACTTTTTTTTTGAAAGAATTTTTCGAATGATCAAAATTGATTCTGTGTACTGGTTTTGACTATGGTGCCATGGTAAGATTACGCATAAACAGGCATATCAAGTGGTTAAAATAAACAATATAATACAACCTTCATGTAAGTTATTAGAACATAGTTAAATGGTTTTCGTTGCTGTGTACAACACTTCCGTATCAGGTTTACCACTGGGGTTCTGGTCACCTTTGTTGAATGTGAAAAGTTCTCTCGGAAAGTCGGTGACTGTATCGTCCGATTAGTAATTTTTCCCTATTTCTTCATTCCCAGCTGTCAGGTGTGAGGTTCCGTTGGACCCATTTACGAAGGTACTGGGTGTAGGGTTCAGTAATGCGGGGCTCCACAGTCTTGTCGCCGTCCGTGACAGTTTCCCACGCGCCTGGTTCGCTCAATTCGGGTGGGTAGTCGGGCATCGACGACTTCTGCATCCTGTCGGGAAATTGCCATTTAATGTCCTGAAATATCTTGGTAAACTCGTCGTGCCAATCGATAGTATTGTCCTGTCCGATGTCCCACTGTGGCGGGGGCGGGGCGATAATCGCTCGGGCTCCATTACTGAGGAGGTAGTCGAACGAGCACAAGTAACGGCGTACTCGACGCATAACTTTGCTGGGTGTGTCCAGCAAACGACCTTCGTGCGGCTTCGATCGTAGGGCCGCTTTATATCCGCCAAGGATCATTATTGTCTTGGTTTGTGGCGTGGCGATACATGTTGCCAGCCGGACTAGAAATTGCATGGTGGCTCCTGGCCACGCCATGGCGAACCACCCTTTTGATGCGGCCATATTGACCAAGGGCACAGCCAAGGAGTCGCCCAAAATCAAAACAGTCGGCCAGGAGGCGACGTTGTGACGGAGGAAGGATCGAACCTCCTCCAATAGGCGGCCCATAACATTGTGACATGGCCGCGGTCGCTTGCCGAACTTGATGTCGTCCGGCCCTAGGCCGATTCCCCAAAACGAATCGGACCTGTTCGCCTCGAGCAATTGGGCAAATCCGGTGGCTAGTAGGGCGTCCCTGAACCTAGGAAGTTTGAACTTTTCCAGCAGCACCGTCCGCATGAGGTGAGGAAGTACTGGGCGGAGGCGCTCGGTTGTCTTTGAGTCCAGGAACTTTTGTTTGTTCCTACGGGAGATGGCTTTCACGTCTCGAGCTCCCATTTTCAGGTCCGAAATGTCTTGTTTTGCTTGCTCCTCGTCGAATAAATAAGTGACGAGGAGCTGGTATCCTTGCTCCGTTGAGGCATACTCGATGGGATATTGACTTATTGTTTGGCCCAACGGAGCCATGTTTGAGAGTTCCGGCCAGTGTGTGCCTTTGGACAGGAACGTTTCGATTGGAGCACCATAGTTGATGGTGTAGTACGGCACACGAGGTTGTGGAATTTGTTCCATGTCGTTGAGTCCTTTGAATTGGTGATTCCTGCAATAGTATTCATCGCCATTAGTGGCGGCTCTTGAGGGAGTTTGGTGGCGGGAGCTCGAGTTTCCTGGGGTGTTTCTCGAGTGATTTAAACGTTACAACCGTCGCTCGCGAGGCGGTTGTCTCGGAGGTCGGACCACTTTTAGTCCGACATCTTCAGGTCGTAATTGTCTTTGTCCACTGTCCTCGTCAGGTTCCAAGTCCGGATGTGCGGATAGCATGTCCTCAATGTCGTGCTCGTCAAAGATATCCCTAAAAGGTTCGAACATGTCGTGCCGTGCACGAGCACTACCAGATGGGTAATCCATCAGCATGACAGGGTCACGATGTCGGGTCGGTGGAGCAAGGGGTACAGTCCGTCGAGCTGGTGTCGTAATTTTAGGTTCCAATCGTCGGGTGTCCAAGCGTGGTATTACGACTCGGGCTTCTTCTCCGTATGGTATGTATTCTTCATACCAACGACAACGGTCCCTGGCTTGCCTATGTGGCTGTCGGCGAGTAGGTTGAGGGGGTTCTCCCCTCTCTTTAACCTCGGGCGCAGAGGGTCCCATCTCAGGAGATCCCTCGCTCTCCTCTGTTGGAGGATCGAGTTCGAAGTGGGGCCTTCGCCGAGGTCCCGGTAAAAGTTGACTAAGAGGTATCTCATCCTCCTCGTCTTCCCAACTAACTTGTGATTGGGCCCTAGCGGGGGTTTGTCTACATGGTTTGGCGCGGGATGGTCGTGTTAGAACTCCCTTAAGGGTGGAGGGAGCGCTACGCGGCGGCGCTCTTCCCTTCCTCCCGGTAGAGGAGCCTTTGATTGATTCGCCAATGGTTGATATTGTCTCTTTGTCCTTGTCTGTAGTCCGTGGTCGTGATCGTTTTGGTCGACCAGCTTCCGAAGACTCGGAAGGTCGACGTTGTTTACTTGCTTCTCGTTGTCGAGCTAAACTTTCAATAAATTCTTCTACAATCCCGTCGGCAGCTACTTGGTCTTCCGAGGGAATGTATTGTATAGGGGATCCTCTTAAGTACTCCATTAATTCCGTTGCATCCTGTAGCTCTCCTCGGGCGCGGGCGGTTTCCTCTCGTTTCCTTCTTATC
>JASANE010002932.1:0-18558 GCA_030248225.1 Trileptium ribeirensis
ATTGGACTCGCGATGTCTCCACTTTATTGTGTATGTTAGATTAGAGGTCGAAGGCTTCGGTCGGAACAGCATTGGACTCGCGATGTCTCCACTTTATTGTGTATGTTAGATTAGAGGTCGAAGGCTTCGGTTGGAACAGCATTGGACTCGTGATGTCTCCACTTTATTGTGTATGTTAGATTAGAGGTCGAAGGCTTCGGTTGGAACAGCATTGGACTCGCGATGTCTCCACTTTATTGTGTATGTTAGATTAGAGGTCGAAGGCTTCGGTTGGAACAGCATTGGACTCGCGATGTCTCCACTTTATTGTGTATGTTAGATTAGAGGTCGAAGGCTTCGGTCGGAACAGCATTGGACTCGTGATGTCTCCACTTTATTGTGTATGTTAGATTCTTTGTGAGATTAGAGGTCGTAGGCTTCGGTTGGAACAGCATTGGACTCGCGATGTCTCCACTTTATTGTGTATGTTAGATTAGAGGTCGAAGGCTTCGGTCGGAACAGCATTGGACTCGTGATGTCTCCACTTTATTGTGTATGTTAGATTAGAGGTCGAAGGCTTCGGTTGGAACAGCATTGGACTCGCGATGTCTCCACTTTATTGTGTATGTTAGATTAGAGGTCGAAGGCTTCGGTTGGAACAGCATTGGACTCGTGATGTCTCCACTTTATTGTGTATGTTAGATTAGAGGTCGAAGGCTTCGGTTGGAACAGCATTGGACTCGTGATGTCTCCACTTTATTGTGTATGTTAGATTAGAGGTCGAAGGCTTCGGTTGGAACAGCATTGGACTCGCGATGTCTCCACTTTATTGTGTATGTTAGATTAGAGGTCGAAGGCTTCGGTTGGAACAGCATTGGACTCGCGATGTCTCCACTTTATTGTGTATGTTAGATTAGAGGTCGAAGGCTTCGGTCGGAACAGCATTGGACTCGTGATGTCTCCACTTTATTGTGTATGTTAGATTAGAGGTCGAAGGCTTCGGTTGGAACAGCATTGGACTCGCGATGTCTCCACTTTATTGTGTATGTTAGATTAGAGGTCGAAGGCTTCGGTCGGAACAGCATTGGACTCGTGATGTCTCCACTTTATTGTGTATGTTAGATTAGAGGTCGAAGGCTTCGGTCGGAACAGCATTGGACTCGTGATGTCTCCACTTTATTGTGTATGTTAGATTAGAGGTCGAAGGCTTCGGTTGGAACAGCATTGGACTCGCGATGTCTCCACTTTATTGTGTATGTTAGATTAGAGGTCGAAGGCTTCGGTCGGAACAGCATTGGACTCGTGATGTCTCCACTTTATTGTGTATGTTAGATTAGAGGTCGAAGGCTTCGGTTGGAACAGCATTGGACTCGCGATGTCTCCACTTTTGTAGGCTTCGGTTGGAACAGCATTGGACTCGCGATGTCTCCACTTTATTGTGTATGTTAGATTAGAGGTCGAAGGCTTCGGTTGGAACAGCATTGGACTCGCGATGTCTCCACTTTATTGTGTATGTTAGATTAGAGGTCGAAGGCTTCGGTTGGAACAGCATTGGACTCGTGATGTCTCCACTTTATTGTGTATGTTAGATTAGAGGTCGAAGGCTTCGGTTGGAACAGCATTGGACTCGCGATGTCTCCACTTTATTGTGTATGTTAGATTAGAGGTCGAAGGCTTCGGTTGGAACAGCATTGGACTCGTGATGTCTCCACTTTATTGTGTATGTTAGATTAGAGGTCGAAGGCTTCGGTTGGAACAGCATTGGACTCGCGATGTCTCCACTTTATTGTGTATGTTAGATTAGAGGTCGAAGGCTTCGGTTGGAACAGCATTGGACTCGCGATGTCTCCACTTTATTGTGTATGTTAGATTAGAGGTCGAAGGCTTCGGTCGGAACAGCATTGGACTCGCGATGTCTCCACTTTATTGTGTATGTTAGATTAGAGGTCGAAGGCTTCGGTTGGAACAGCATTGGACTCGCGATGTCTCCACTTTATTGTGTATGTTAGATTAGAGGTCGAAGGCTTCGGTCGGAACAGCATTGGACTCGTGATGTCTCCACTTTATTGTGTATGTTAGATTAGAGGTCGAAGGCTTCGGTTGGAACAGCATTGGACTCGCGATGTCTCCACTTTATTGTGTATGTTAGATTAGAGGTCGAAGGCTTCGGTTGGAACAGCATTGGACTCGTGATGTCTCCACTTTATTGTGTATGTTAGATTAGAGGTCGAAGGCTTCGGTTGGAACAGCATTGGACTCGCGATGTCTCCACTTTATTGTGTATGTTAGATTAGAGGTCGAAGGCTTCGGTTGGAACAGCATTGGACTCGCGATGTCTCCACTTTATTGTGTATGTTAGATTAGAGGTCGAAGGCTTCGGTCGGAACAGCATTGGACTCGCGATGTCTCCACTTTATTGTGTATGTTAGATTAGAGGTCGAAGGCTTCGGTTGGAACAGCATTGGACTCGCGATGTCTCCACTTTATTGTGTATGTTAGATTAGAGGTCGAAGGCTTCGGTCGGAACAGCATTGGACTCGTGATGTCTCCACTTTATTGTGTATGTTAGATTAGAGGTCGAAGGCTTCGGTTGGAACAGCATTGGACTCGCGATGTCTCCACTTTATTGTGTATGTTAGATTAGAGGTCGAAGGCTTCGGTTGGAACAGCATTGGACTCGCGATGTCTCCACTTTATTGTGTATGTTAGATTAGAGGTCGAAGGCTTCGGTCGGAACAGCATTGGACTCGCGATGTCTCCACTTTATTGTGTATGTTAGATTAGAGGTCGAAGGCTTCGGTTGGAACAGCATTGGACTCGCGATGTCTCCACTTTATTGTGTATGTTAGATTAGAGGTCGAAGGCTTCGGTTGGAACAGCATTGGACTCGTGATGTCTCCACTTTATTGTGTATGTTAGATTAGAGGTCGAAGGCTTCGGTTGGAACAGCATTGGACTCGCGATGTCTCCACTTTATTGTGTATGTTAGATTAGAGGTCGAAGGCTTCGGTCGGAACAGCATTGGACTCGTGATGTCTCCACTTTATTGTGTATGTTAGATTAGAGGTCGAAGGCTTCGGTTGGAACAGCATTGGACTCGCGATGTCTCCACTTTATTGTGTATGTTAGATTAGAGGTCGAAGGCTTCGGTTGGAACAGCATTGGACTCGCGATGTCTCCACTTTATTGTGTATGTTAGATTAGAGGTCTTACGAAAACGGGACGTCTGGATTTGGTTAGAATTTTTCAGTATTGTGCGATAATACATTTGCATTGACCCTTAAGTTTACCCCAAGGGTTTTGCATTGCCGCCTATGTCTTGAGCTTAAGGTCACCTTTTGGGGGATGACTTTAAGAATTTTTACCAAGATCAAAACATTTGGAGAACAAGACTTTGTTAGGTTCGAATAACATTTGCGAGTGTAGTCAAGTTTGGAAATTTTCACCAACTGCACAGTGCAGCAGAGAGCTGGCAGTCAAAGTGTTATTTATTGCTAAGTGGCACTGGTGTTTTTCCTGATTTACAAGTTTAATTTTATTCGAAATAAACAGTTTTAATACAGCCCTCGTCGCAAGATTGAGTTTAGTTTAATGACGCACGTCCGAATACGCGTTTTGCCAAAAAGTCATCGCCTATTGCAGATATTCCAGGTTCAATTTAATCCTTCTCCGGTGATATTTCAGATTATGGCGCAGTAGCCGTCGACAGATGGCAGTGCATTCGTCACATGAAACATACGTGTTATTATCGACAATCACGCTGCCACGACTGACTTCTTTCCTTGAAGCGCCTAGGTTCTTGATCAAAATTTCAGCAATCAATGCTAGAAAACACCCCAGAATCGCGATAAAAAACATCTTCAAATATTTGATCATTTTGCGTAGCCGGAATTGTGTTACTGGCACCGGATCAGGTGATGAAATCGCTACCTCGGGATGGTAATCCAACGCTTGTGCCCAATACATTCGGCTTGACTCGTCGATTTTACGGTCCAACTCCAGTCCACTGAAGTACACAGTGAGGAATTTTCTCAGGTCTTTATCCAAGCTGCGCCTGCACACATAAGTGTAACCGTTGAATGGGTGTTCAACATTGTTCGCCACAAACAGTCGGTGCTTAGTGAGTTTTCTTTGAACAACTCCGGCTGCTAGATCATCGCTAAGCAGAACTGGGACTACCGATGAGCTGCCGTTGTTCAGCATTCCTACTGCATTCTCGAAAATGAGCGTATCATCTGAAATGTTGGTTACGGCGTGGCGATCATGTCTATATTTGCGTAAAAATTTGTTCGAGGTTGCACGAAACAAGATGTCCGGAATCCAGTCTGCTACGTAAAGATGACAGCTGCCTGCGGCTAAGCAAGTATCCAGTTGTCCAAAACTTCGAACAATTGGCGCTGATGACGGATCGGAAGCTGCAATTGTCAGGATGCAAGCGATTAACCCCGTAATTAGTGTAATCCAGAAACCAAGCATTAGTTCAAACAACGAACCAAACACTGCTCCCGTCAGCGCCAACAATGAGCGATGATTGCTTGGATAATGCTTCACCTTTCCACCGAGCCACAGAATTGTTGTTACAACGATTACGACACCGCCATCCGATAGATGTAGCCCTTTTAATGGTATATATGAGTTGTAGTGATTGACAGCTATTTCTGGTGTTACCATAGCATACCTTGTTCCGCTAAAACCCAAAATAAAAAATCTGGACGATCGATTGTCGTGAAAGTCCGAAATTGGCAGTGTCATTCCGGAGCAGCTGCATTCCGATTCTCCAAATGCGGCCAGAATGTCGTCAGTGCTGTCGTTATACCACCTCGTCTTGAAAGAAACATCAAATAGAGCGTTCCGAATGGCGGTGAAGATGATGGATAGCTCAATTCCAAGATGAGGACATTCTCCGCTTTGGAATTCCGCAAAACACCGACTTGAATACGGCGGAGAAGGATACGTACATACTTCAACGACCGTATGATTTGAATGTGGGTTCATACTCCTGCGTTTGGTTCGATATTCTACTAAGAATTACTATTCAAAGCACACGGACACGAAATAAGACCATCTGCCTAGGAACGGCGTTGAGAAAAGGCTTCTAAGATGACAAAGCGTTTGGCTCACACTGTTTGATTAAATGCGGCGTTTACGTTATGAATAGCGCGCCAGGTGGAAACCTGGTCCCTACACAATCACAACCATACCATCCTGTTGGCGCATGCCACGCAAGCGAAGATCACACACAGCCTGGTGTCTTTTTCAGCCTATATTTCATAAACTGCTTAAAACGGCGAGGAAATAACTGTTTTCGAAATTTTGAATCATATTCATAGTATCCTGTGTCATTCGTTCTGTTTCATGCCTGGGCAAAACATGCTTTACATGAAAGCGAAAACAGCAAGGCACATCTGTCAATGATTGCTAAAGATGTGGCCAACGGCGGCTTTACGTGCTTGTGGTGTAAGATTTATAACGTAAACGGTGCACTGTTCAGCTACATCGGCGCAACAAGTTTTTGTCTCAAAATATCCTGAAAAAGCTCCGGACTGGACACTGATTTGGCCGCCGAAGGAATGTTGTTCAGCCGCAGAAATGACTGAAACACAGCAACGTTAAGCAAGCAAAAATGGTTTTAATTGAATATCATCGCTATGTATGATAAACAGACGATTCGGGCTGAAATAGCAGGCAGAGCGGAGTCCGATCTCGGTAGTAGTATTGAAAAGATTTCCAATTTTATCTTAAGGCAGCGATTCAATATTGACACTGTATATCTTTAAAGAAACCAGTTTTATTCTCGCAAAGTATATTTGAAAAGACTGAGTCGATGTTTTGACGCCAGATGGATATTTGAAATTTGATACGGGACATCTAAACAACAAATTGCCGCTAGTCGTTAACGCCCAAACCACAAATAAGCATTTTTTATTAACAACTATCGACTGGGAGGAGAAAAGAAGCAACGTTATCATTCTCACTAACATACTATCGTCGGTAGCTTAGGTCACTTAAATAGGACCACATTTGGTAGAGAAAAAAATTTCCGCTTCGCTGGAACAATACAAAGAGCCACCAACTCGGAGAAGAACCGTCGGGTTCCTCAAAACGATTCCCGGCTTCATTAAAGTTAGGTTTAAGACTGCTCAGACATAAGTAACTGGCTACCTTGGAAGGCCGATGGTGGGATTTGCTAGGACGGCGGGCTATACTGCAAAAGGTCAACCACGGAGGGTCAACATCTTGGTCAATGTATATGCTGGTAATACCCGTAGACTTCTAGTTCCCTACCCTGAACCACTACAGAAAGCCCAACTACTTTGAGCTGAATTTCCCTTTAGTTTTCGTCGAACACAAATTCTCACCCTTTTATTGTATTCTCGAAACTCACAGGGCTTAAAATTTGCGATGCTCAAATTTTGACGATTTCCCTATTCATGATTTCACCGATTCTCCACGTTAAAATTCTGATTCAAGAGACTCTATGCTGTATGAAATGTCCCAGCTAGTTTTGCTTCTTCAAGTCTTTTCGATCGCTTCCCAAAGCCTATGCCGCTTTCCGAGTAAATACGAAAAACCTAAATCATGATTTTACATTGAATTTTGACGTTGTGCGTTGCGCTATGTTGTCTTTTTAATAACAATACACTTGATAATTAACTGGTTACATTTGTGCAACGTCAGTCAGAATGAAAGCGCTTGAGGAACCAGCGATCAGCCGTTGAGGTCTAAAGGCCCATCTGCTTACCTGTGATTCAACCAGGAAGTTTTTATTTACGCCCAAAGATAGCCATATTTATAGGACAAATAAAGAAAAGCTACCTGAGCTGCGAAAATAATTAATAGACAGCGCCTGTCCGTTGTTTTAGGCATTCAAAACACTGTCAACGAACCGGGGTTTTCACCGACACAGCTCATCTTCATGTTCACCTTGGTCATGATCATGAACCTGGATCTTTGCTTGATTACGTTAGCGATCAACAAGGTTGGTGCAATTTGCCAAAATTTTTCAACAAATCATAGCCGCCATGACACCGAGTGGTCGAAAGCGAATACATTTAACGACGAGTACTCCGTGCGATTTAGCAAAAGCGAAATTCGATTGAGTCGGTAATAGAGCCCGATACGTTACTAGTGGCCGTAGAAAGCGATCAGAATGTGCTCGAAAACTGTTCTCGTCAACACAGCTGATCGTTAAGACATTGTTTCTCACGACCGCGCAAAGCTCGCATTTGCCTGGCCACACAGCGAAACATTCGACGACTCTCTAAGATCATCGACGTGTCAAGGCGCAGACGATTCAGTTGCCTCAACGAATTCCCGTTTATCCCTGGTAGCCGGTGCTTAAGGTTCTTCTCACCGGCAGACCGCTCGCAGGCAAGCGGCTACGCTTTCGGTACTGGACGATTTCCGTTAAAAAATTTCTTAACATTCAACCATATAATTTGGTCTACGATGATGGCACCAAACATCGGGACGTCTGACACGCAACTCTCGAAGGCAACCGCCGGTTGAATGGACACACTGATCAGCGTCAACACACGACGCTATAGCACAGCTTCAAAGTTCCACAGCTCCACAGATAAACTCTGGCTTGCATCGATGCAACTATAGATTTACTTCCAACACCTATCGACGTCACTTATCGGTTGCATTCGCCGCTGAAGCAACTCGTAATCCGAGCTTCGTTCTTCCGACCGCGGCTTATCAACCAGCTCAAAACTCGTTCGTTGAAGTCCGACATAAGATGAACATTTCGGAGACCAGTTCTAATGTTCTGGAACAGGTTTCAGTTTAGCTAATTTGCATAGCAATGAATATTTTTACTGTACCTGCAAGACCTCCTGCGGTCTTGTGCTTCTGTTTATCTTTTCTGTCGCTCCAGTTGATCGGATACTGCAGCACTGCTCTCATGTTGTTTCTTATTTCTTATGTTTTACTGTTAGTACATATAAGGCTCCATAGCCAACCCGCCACGGTGGATGGGGAATTGTTAACGTAAAATGAGAAAATTGCCAAAAAATGCGGAAAACTTGGCAAACATCAGCAAAATTAGCAAAAATCGATTAAAATTTTAACAAAAATTATGTAAATTCGACAAATTGGCAGCAATTTTAGCGAAATTGCGGAAATTATGAGTTCCTAATAATTTCAAAAATTTTGCACACTTTACCTACCTACCCCTCCCCATCCGTACCCCCTCTATCCCGCCGAGACCACCTACACCCTATGAGGGCGGACTGTCGATACCTATAATTTATGGCTACTTTTTACAATCGAAAAGTTCGTTCGTTTGGAATTTTGCTGAATACATTCCCAGCCGGTCCAGAATTGGTTTATAAAACTGCTTCGACAAGATAAATTGTAGTGTTTACAAGGACACGCCAATACATCTATTGTCGCATAATCTTTCTATGTTTTCAGTAGGAAATACCAAAATTGTACTCCTTATACGGTTGCAAGATCCTGATTCATTAAAAACACACAGAATATACAGTGAGTTTCACTGAACACAGCGACAAAACTGAAGTGTCATATTGCGAAGAATGGATCTGTTTGTCAACTTCATGATGCTCGTCTCCAATTGCCAAAGTTGATATTTGTAACTCACTACTTGATCAACATTTTACACACCTCGAATGCATGTTCAATACACTATTTCTCAGTTGACAATCTGTCGGAGTTTTTAAAACAATTATTGCTCTTGTTTTAAAGGATACTTTTTGTCGCAAAAACTTGTCTTTATTTTATGTTTTGAGTGACAATTGAGGCACAAAACTATTGACAAAGTTATCGTTTTTCTCAATCCGAGACATAATAGAACGACTTTCGTGTTTGATATACCGCAGTACTGTGTTTCTTGTTCGTATGATTTCTTGCGTTGTACGTGAGCATCAGAACTTGTGCTGGGCAACTGCCGTTCTTAAATCAACCGGCGGTCGTAAAAATTTTCAGCAGGCCGTCAGATAATGGTCGATCAACGACGCTTCCACGATCGATTAGACACCGGCAAATGGACGGCTGATTGTGAACAAGTGTCTATTACGATACAAATTTCATATTCGTAAATTCTTCTACAGTATTTGTTCAAAAATCGATTTGCATTTAAAAGTTTTGCACGACGTACTATAGCGGGTGCCGAATCCTAAGCCTAGGCAGACTAGTTAGTGCTGGGCGAGGGTCGGCTTTGAAACTTATCATTAAACATTGACACATAAAAATAAACATACATATTATATGCTTTAAATGTGACAAGATGGTACTTGACGGCACAAAAACATCGCATGCTGGTTTTAGGCTGTTATAATTACATCAAACATTTGCAGTGGTATATACAGCAGTACACCTACAGTCCACTACCGGCCGGGTGACGGCCCATTGAAATTGGAGTCCTATGAGGTGCTGAAAAAAGTTGACAGTCTCCCACCCGAAGACCCATTTTCCCCAAATTTTTGCCAATTTTCATCCTATATTTTTAAAATTTCTAAAATTTGCACTGGGCGAGCAGAGGCATGTGGATCAACGCCTTTCGAAGGTGTCCGAGGCCTTAGGACGGTGCTTCGGCGTATATGTATAATTTAACCTAACCTGAGGTCCCTATATAGTGCCATAACCTATACCTACGCCTACTTCGGGGTCTGCCGACCCCGAACCCACCGCTCTAAGCGTTGTTTTTCTACCGACATAACGACCGCCTTCTAAAAGATGGCATGGGCCTATAATATTGATATCAGCATTTCCAGGATTTTAGAAAATTTATAATTGCAACATGGAGGACCATCAAAGACACAGTTGGGCATTCGACGATACGGATACGCTCTCCAGTAAAGAACTTATTAAATGCCCCATGAAACCCATCTGCCCAGCCAGCGCTGAACAGACAAATGCGGACAAGTCGAGTCCAAAATCTCGAAATGGACCCGATGATTCGACAACCAAGTGGGCTTATGAGTACGATCAACTGCGACTCATGCAACGCTTCGCCATCGTCACGGTTATCATTTCCGTCACAATCGGTTTTGTCTATCCGGTCTGTTTGAGCATGTTGTACTCCTACTTCCTCCGTGTCAATTCGATGCTTCAAGATCAGAACAGCTTTTGTCAGGTAAGGCCAAAACGCTCTAAAAGCGTGTCAGGTAATAATCAGGTCACTGCGGTCGAAACTGATCCGGCGTTCTCGTTATAATGTCCCCACTGTTTGAAACTTTTATCCCGTGTAGTCGTTACCCGCCTTATAAACAGGAAGGGTCACACGAATACCGCAAAATCAATTCTTGAATATGTACGAGATATTACTTACCACATCTTTTGTTTACGGTGTCGCATTCTTCCTTAGCTACCGTTTTGTCGCGAATTAACAGTAGGTAGCGAACCCTGTCTGTAGCTAATACGGCTACAGGACCAAAAACAATGTTCCTGTAACAAGTGCGTAGGAAGCGTTAAATGGTTTTGTTCAAGTGAACCTCTTCACTCAGCTTGCCGAAAACAATTTGAGGACGATAACGAAATTAATTTTTGGTTTCAGAAGACTGGGCAGTGTCGATATTTTGATGTGCTACTATTAGCACTCCTACAAGCTACGTAAATTCACAACCGCGCGACTTGGAAATTGTATATATATGGGATTGCGTCGGCTTGCCAGGGATTCCGCAATGAATTGGACACAAACATTGTACAGACTTGTAAATGGGCCCCAAGAATTTAACTGTAGCTGTGGAGGAAAAGCAAAACTTATCCATTTAGGATCATACTATGCCTGACCCTGCTAGCACAGACCCTACGACGTACAAAGAGCTACCCACATATGTATAACAAGTGGAGACCTCAACTTGATGTATACCAATGCCCCAAACATTAAAGTCGTACCTGTAGAACAAAGGTGAACCTGGCGAATGTACCCCGCTTGCCATCCGGACTCAAATTTCAGGCTTGCGGAGCCAAGGCCCAACTTATTGTATCGCTTCGCATTTGGCACCGCAATCTGCTAAAACAACAAATTTTTGAACTTTTAAACTAGATGTTCTGCTAACGCCTTTCAGTCATCCACATCTCGATAGTAAAATAGTCCGTGGGAAACTAAGAAACAGTAGTTATATAGTCTGGATTCAAATTGGGAACGTTGAATATCGCGAATACAATCTTGCTCGACGAGTGCCAGTAGTAATAAACGAAATTCTGAATAATGGGTTCGTCCCAAATTGTTCAGGCCAAGTGGAGTTCGTTTCAATGTTAATCTTTTCTCAATTAATGTATATTTCGTACAATGTTGAAGAAACTTGTGCCGTAGCCGTGAACTGAATCTCTGTAACCCAATCTGTTGTTTGCGATACGCTGCTCGATTGCTTGAAACCTCACAGTACGCGAATGTGCACACCTAGCAATATGGCTAGACACACCGTGGCTAAGCAGAAAGTTTTATCCAGTTTGCAAATTAGGTTTCCCGAGAATATGTCAGGACTCAGGGGTCATACACAGCAATTTATGTTGCTCTTTTCCAACTCTGGCTCGAGAAATGGACGTACAAATGTTCGTGCGTCAATACAGCAGAACCTGCGGAAATGCGGCTTCGGAAAAAATCGTATCCATTATCGACTCATTTCAATCCGCACATCTGACAGAAGCGGATGGCAAGTCGTTGCTAAGCGGAAGAAAACAAACGTCACAACATTTAGGCAGTTAATACAACGGCGTCGTTACGAGCTTGGCGGTCGTTAATCAATCGCTTAATACACGGCACGGGTTTTTGAACGTTGCACACTTTAGAAGACAAACCAAGTCTGAGCAACGTTGAAACCTTGACGCGAGCTGCAGCTTTCGGGTTGTATTTTCGGTACAAACCAAACACCTCAAAACAAATTTTAAACAGCAAAAACAACAGAGCTAAACTTTACTCAATGATGCCCTAAAATCTTCAAATTTTTATCTAACTATCCCACTTGATCGTTTTTCTAATTTGTGGAACGGGCGTCCATATTCGGAATCTTCGATTTTAGGAAACAGTCGGTAGTTTTATTGCAATACAAGAATGTTATTTTTATTTCTTTATTTTCGTGTCGCATCATCAATACATTCGACATTGTAACTACTGGAATAAATCATAACTAAAATGTTTAACCTCAAATACTGCGGCTTAGTCTTAGGAAAAATCTAAGCCAACCTGAGCGAATGCAGAGAGAATAATCCACAGTTGGCATCCTCAGCCAAATATCAGGAGACAATGGCGTTGGTGGCACTTTCAATTCACTTTCCCATCAACTCATGGCACTAAAACTGTGAGATATTTCTTCGTCCACAACAATATGTATTCCTGAGCTGGGTTTAAAACATCAGACTGCTGCATGTCCGCTTTCGTTCAGAGGCACTTACGTCTCGAAAATTTATTCAAAACACTTCCATCGGCTGATCTAATCGAATGTTGTACTCGTTTTCAATTTTTAAAAAACGTTCTATTTCATCTTAACGATATAGGGCCATAGATGGACGCGAACTGGACGTACCCTGGTCATCAATTTCTACTCCGCCATGTCTGATAAGCTGGGCTCCGCACTTTTGTAACTGGAGCATGGTTGCCCTTGAAATATAACTCAATCTCCGTTCACACGTTAGCTCGAAATTTGATCAGAATTTGAAAGCATTTTTGGTGAATTTCAACGCTCTCCAAATGTTTGTAGCATATATATTACATTACACGATCACAGAAGCTGTCATGAAACAGTTCAGCCCAAAATTGTACCAAACCCTGCAAAATTTTTGAAACATCGCGATATGCAACATTTTTGTACCACAAATAATTAGTATAATCTTTTAGTCAAAATTTGATTAAAAAGTTTGAACACAGTTTAGTAAAAACAGAAATGTAGATAATATCTCGTAGGAAATACATATTGACATGCGTGAGCCCCGTTCCTTCGCCGCACCAGGCCTGCTAACTATGGCATTTAATTTAGCCGTGTCAATCCTCTACAATTTCCAATGTTTTAAGCAGTTTTGTGTAGTCGAAAACTTAGGGCCTTTTCTCAAGCGTGCGAGTTAGTAATATAATTTTTTCAAAAAATCTAAAATCTGGCTTCAATCAATGTCGACACGACGGCAACTAATCGCTGATCAACTTCGGACAGATTCAGTTGTTGAGCCAATTGGTCAACGCGGAGATTCCTCAGCGCTAACGCATTATCGCATGACCAGGCACGCAGCGTCTCGATGGCCCGGACACTGGCTCCGGCAACGCTGAGTAGGCCAGTGATATCGGCGGCGTTAAGACGATCGGCTAAAATAAAGGCAATCACTTTGAAACCAAATCTGGCTGCCAACAAGACCTAGATTGATGAGCAACATTGGCGCTCGATATTCTAGAAGTATCTTGAATAAAAACCATACACTGAATCGTTCCACAGAAACTAATGGGCACCCAATATTGAACACATTCAGTTACAGTTCAACGCTTCTAGCAAAAACATCTGCAATATGGCAAGGAATTTGTCATTTCTATTAGATTACGAAAACACTTTTTAAATTCCACCCAAATTTTGGTCAGCTATAAATTTTTGTAGTGGGTACAGTGTCAGTGGGCATCATATTCATGCGTCACACTTTTGTGATCGTTGGTCCGTGGTGGCAAATTTTAACTCACTGTCGAGCATACACTTCAAAAGCCAATTTGCGATCCTCAGCACAGTGAAGACCGCAGCCTGTTATCAGGGTAACCATCGCCTAGGAATATTAGCAGATTGCGACTGATACTATTCCAAGACACCATAAGACGTTAGAAAGTAATAGTTGTAAATTTACTGCAAAAGATAGAAAATCCTGTTTCTTGGTTACTGCATTCTTGCAGATTTTTATTACAACAAAGACTATAACTCACGAACGAATAGATGGAAATGCTTAATTTTTCCATAAATTGTGTTTCACCATCGCCACATATTATGAGTATTTATTTGTATGTTTCCGTTTATTGCGCCAGGATTAATCAATCAACACCTAGTAAGACCAAAATCCCGCTGAATATTGTTGTTTCAGTCAATACAATGGCAACCGCTAAACTGATTTGATAAAAATTTTCATAATATAGATGACCTATATGCAGGCCTAATATCTAGCCGATAGCAACCAACCACTAGCTACCGAATAGAACAAAAATAAGCACTTTTGTCCCAAAACCACGTAGGTGTCGCAGTTATTCTTTAGTTTAAGGATTATTGTTTCAGGGGTTTCATAAATTGTTGGTTAAATTTTGACAGTAGGCTGGGATCTATAATATGCATATCGTCGACATATTCCTAAAATCGTCCAAGCTACGGGATAGCCCATATCCAAAGTATTATTTTGACCATAGATATTTGTATATTTCGCTGTTGTAGTGGCTTTCGAATAGTTGACTCTATTAGGACCAACTGTTTGCTGTGCTTCTGTAGCAGACCTGTTCCGTTGATTTCACAACGAGATTTCACATATGCTTGCAACAAGGGTCGAAAGTATTTTGCGTACCACAATCGATCAATCATCAGGTTTCATCTGTATTATCAGTATTTCAATGCAATGGTGTTAATAAACCAAACGATCACAGCGCCGCATCTATATTATGTGTACCAAGTTCCATAAATTTTTCTCCATAAAGATGCACGAGTTCAGGATAACATAGAAGTGTTAATTCCTCGTGGAGTTGGTGAACAATTTTGGACTGTAGTAAGTTCATGACTAAGTTTGATTTTCCTAGAAAAACGGGAAAACGCTAGTAGTTTTAGATAATTCACAAGTCATGTTCCTTTAATGCTTTTACCAATCTCTGCGCTCGTGGAGTTATGAACTCATGTGGATTTACGGCTGCGTATGAGGTCGAGTCTTAGGTAGGGTATGTCTGATAATTTGATAATAAACAGTGGTAAACCTAAACTTAACCTAAACCATTAAAATGATGGAACTTTGCATGCTAACAAAACAACCTATCACCGTACTGCATCCAGCCGTTAAACCTAGCATAACTCAGGCAATATACCCGCATAGATTTAGAGATAAAAAGGCAGATTTTCAATTCTGAGAACGGAAACCTTCCATGTCGCTAAAAATTTACTAGAATTTGTATAAGTATCACAGGTCTGATTAAATTTCGGGATAAGAATATTAAGAACGGAACTATAGCATTTCACCTACAGTTCTGAGAGTTAGGTTGGGATTTAAGGTTTCTCGAGCATGAATAGTCTAGCTCGTTCGCCACATGATTTATCGCTGAGCAAACCGGGTCTTCATGAAAATTTCCAATTATCAGACATTTTATATGGTTTTACTTTTGCTGTATACGGGTGCAATAAGCAGTTTGCTCAATTCTTAGCGTTTGATATTTGAAGCCTCATATCAATCAAAGTACCGACTATTGTTAACTGCAATATTTCGTATAAAATGGTACTGCATGTAAAGAAATGTTATCTTCACATTTTGAATTTAGGAAATTATTCATTTTACATGTAGAAAATTATCCTTTCACTAAAATGCGAAAATCTGTGAGAAATATTTCCTAAAAGAAATTGGCACTGGATAGTTACAACTGATTTGTTTATTATTAAGGCAATTTCTACTTTACGACTTTTATTCCTACATATGAAAGAAATTTTTTCTTATTATACTAATAGGAATAATTTCATAATTATATTTGAGAAGGGAAATTTCACAATTATTGGCCTTTACTGCATTTCTGTGCGATTGTCACTTTTCCAGATAATTGGGATATACAATAAAACTGTCCTCAATTCCACATAGAACCAAAACTTAGTGTCCTTTAATACACGCATCTGTCGAGAAGGTTGGCTTTGTGAATTCTAAATCCAAAAAGTACCATTAATACTGAAAAATGCTTTTTTAGAATCATAGCGATTACGTGAACATTATTTACAACTATCAATCATGGAAATTAATAAATGTGATTAGGGATATACATTCGAGTAGTATGCGATGGAGAAAACACTTTAGCAAGCTTTTAGAACAACCAATAAAGCGAAAATAGAACGCGTCAAGTGGGATTGAGTTCAATTTTAACTCAAATCGAGTAAATGTAGACTCAAGCTTTGGGTTAAAAAGAACCGACGTAATATATTGTCAAAATTTGACCCGACCATTTTGCTGTGCATAAAGAATATTTGGACTTTCAACTGAATCAATATATGCAACAATATTGCCATTACATCATAGGTTGTCTAAAACAAATTCTGAATACAATTTTTTTATCTCCGGGGATCTACCGAGCAACCAGCGTTTAAAAGTGATATCAGCTCGTGCAATCTAGTAGCCCATTTCACCTTTCGGGGCCGGGCTTAACTCTTATTTTTAGGTCGGATATACTATATATAAAATAAAAGTTGTATTTCGTAGAATCGGGCAACAGTTTGTTAGATTTTTGTCACCTGTTTGCTCAGATTCACCCCAAACTTCTAGAATTTAAACTTTTGTAGTTAGCTGCTAATTTTGTTTTTGCATTCTCGTTTTAATTTCTATATTTTTGCAGTGAAATCTGTTAGGCGGTACTATGCTTATTTCTATAAGTGAGACAGGTATCGGCGACCGATAGCTTTAGCTTATATAATTGATGGGAATTTGCTAATGCCCTTGCTAGGAGAAGCCTTCTGTCGAAATTAAAATTTCTGGTCTTCAAAATGTGAACGTGAACTTCATGTGAATCATGTGTTTGGGTATTAAAAACAATTTTTATACATATCGTTCAGATGAAGTGCAGGGATCTATTTAAAATGTTCAATATGCTGCGTAATTCTACTTCACTTATTTTATTGTTGGGTTAGCTATATTTCTTGAGTTAGGAAGATGGCCGGCGGAAAATATATTGTAGGTAACAGTCAAAATGCTTAATACCCGGCTACCCGACCGCTGCATTCTGGTGCCGGACTTATCCAGGTACCCAACATGTCAGGCATCAGGGTACCCGGGTAGTAAGTAGTCCATGCTCATTGAAAAGTTTTGCAGAAGTTTTTTTTCTGAACCAACTTTCTTGGCGATGGGACTAGGTCCTAGTAGATAAACTATGTGGTTTATGGTAGAAATTTAACCCATTCGGTGAAACAGTCTGAAAATACTCAAACCACCATTAGATTAACCCATCTTAAAGGCACAGGCCAGACACTTGCCATTAACAATATTAGAGGATGTCATCTTTCAGCCCGTCAAAACTACCCGAAGGAGAGTTGGACGAAATGAACTTTTGTCGTAACTGTTGAGAACACAAATGCCCAGTTCAATGTAAACAGAATGCAGTCAATACCAAGTTATACACAATAGGTAGACGAATTAATTTTGGGCATCACAAAACGAGATATGTAATCGATTGTGACATGATTCCGCAATCTAGGGGACTTAGGGTCTTAGAAATTCCCATGTTTCTCAAAAACTGCTCAAAAATAAAGAAAATTGGCCGTGCAGACTGTGGCACTACACAAAATCCTACATCACCTTTCGAAATCCAAGCGTTGTGAGCGAGCAACCAATCCAGCGCCTGGTTAATACGACCGATGCATTTGCTGGCAGTGTCGCTGTCAGACGCATCCAGATAGGGTTCAAGACAGTCGCCGACACCGCAACTTGTCGGGCACGTTAGGAGCGCCCACGTCTCGCTGTTGCTCAATTCAACGATGCTCACAGCCGGGACTCGCTGGTCTTGCCTTTTGCGCAGACGAGGATCAAGCTGTTGCTGCTCTTGGACCGTTTGACGGCAGCCGGCTGGAAGTTTTCGAAGCACTGACGTAGCTGGAGAAGTTGCTTCTAGTTGCGACCTTGTGTCATCACGCAATATAGTAAGTTCCTCTTCCTGCAGATCCTTTTTTTCAATCGTATCGTTGGCGAAGCTTGATTCAGAACAAAGCTGACTCGGATAGTTCATCTGCAGACTGCCACGGATCTCACTCAAATATTCACACAGAGAAACAGTTTTCGAATTCACATTATCATCTTTGCTATGAACAAAGCCTTGGCCACCACTGGAATGCTCCGAATGAATCGTCGGTAGCCTTCGGGGCGATTCTCGTTGCTGCCGTGTCTCCGGAGGCGCTTCAAGGCTCTCCCGTTTACTTCGGATACAAACCATCGTTTTCACAAATTCATCGAATAGTTGTTGCTCCGTTATGTTGCGGTTCCACGGCACAGATCGACTAGGCAACTGTGGCGCACAACATTCAACACTGCGTTCATCATCACCATAGCCAGACAGACTGACGATCATTGGACTGTCGATAGAAGCCTTGTGAGCACTCGTCCAACTCGGTTCACATCGACGTTGGTTAGGCGAGTAGGTGCTCAATTCCGTATCCAAGTCCCTAAATTCGGCGGCCACAGTCGCCCGAGCCCATCTGGTGCCGCTAACCTGTACATAAATGGAGCAACAATTATTCGATGAATTTGTGAAATATGGTTTGTATCCGAGAAACGGGGAGAGCCTTGAGCGCCTCCGGAGACACGGCAGCAACGAGAATCGCCCCGAAGGCTACTGATGATTGATTCGGAAGCATTCCAGGCGGCGAAGGCTTTGTTCATAGCAAAGATGATAATGTGAATTCGAGCAATACGTAACTGAACCAGTACAACCACATA
>JASANE010002933.1:0-16134 GCA_030248225.1 Trileptium ribeirensis
TAGTTCCAGATACTTTAAATATACTGTTTCAGTTCTTGTCGTTATGCATAGTTACTATGACTGTTCTTCGTCTACATTAAAGTATATCGATGTTCTGCTTTGCTTTCAGTTGTCGAATATTAAAACAATCACGCAACCGAAGAGTTTTACACTTTTTTACTTCGTCGTATTTTTTTACGTGGCACCATTATTATTTTTCGATCATTTGGTTTTAGGATTGGGCAAACTATGATGAAGTTCGTGAAGAAGCTACGAAAGGTAAATAAAGTTAATATTTTTGATTCGTAGGAGTGCTTGCCTTCGCGACCGAATCGGTGTACCTCAGCGATTATTATGATCGACTAAACTTAACCTGTGTCCACTGACTCTCATATTTTGTAAACCCGATGTTGAATCCACATCCATTGTTACTGAACAATTAAGAACGAGGGTTCGATGCACTGCTAGCCTGGAATTTCTGGATTGAAATCAACCAATACCAGTTTCATGACAATTTGCGGTTTTCAATTAGGATTCGCTTATGTTCGAGAACAAATTCAATGTAAAGACTGCTGCATAAGCGAAGGGGTCCCGTAGTTTGTCGTTTATTGTAGGCGATTATATCCCTTTTCAATTCAAAAGCGATAACATTTTGTTCAGAAACAATTTTGATGTTCGCAAACAAAATTACTTAATTTTTGCTTGGTAAGGCAGAGTTCGATACCGCAATTTTTTCAAAATAACAAAATAGGATAATCGGTGGGTGTAATTAGGTGAGGTTTGCTAAGCGCATTATATGCCTAGAGATCAAACAGATAATAACAAAGCTTAATATCCATTTTACGTGATTTTAATCACAGCGTAGTGTACCGTAGCGGATATTGTGTGTTGCAGGGGTGAAAGCTTTTAAATTCCGTCTGTATGTGTGTGATCGGCATAATTCGGGAACGACTTAATCGATATTCATGATCTCGGGCTCATTCGAACCAGCATAGTCGATGTACATCCCCGAGCGTTTGTTTTTATTTTGGGGTCTCGTTGCGGGGTCAGGGGTCAAAATGTGGTTTTTTGCCCCACTCTACCCCATTTTGGTACCCTTCGCGGCGGTAAGGTTATTTTTATCTTAAATTCCGAATTTTTTTCTCTGGTTGGTTTTATTTCATAGTAAAACGATAAATGCCGATGCGAATTTGTTTGTTTTTCTATTAAAGCTGCTGTTCTGGAGTTATGGGGTTTTAGGTACCGGGGTATGGCGCCCCCATGGTACCTCGACCCAAAATTGGAAAATTTTGTTCTGACGTTCTGGGCGGCTGAAAAGTTTCACTTGGGGATTTCGGGCGTGGAAAACATATTGCCGGTGTTGGTCCAGTTCTGCGGCCCATGGTTCCCAGGGTACGGTGGTCTGGCGCCCCCATGGTTCCTCGGTCCAAAGTTCCTAATTTTATTGTGACGTCCTGGCAGACTGATAGCTTGCAGTTTGGTGTATTCGGGCACGGGAAACATACTGCGGGTATTAGTTTTGTTTTAACTTGTGCGGTATTGTGTGATATCCACATATAGCATATCGACGTATGCTATCGAGAGCTGATTGGCTGTACACGCAAAAATCGTTCGTGTACCTATGCTTCATTACGCTCTGCCATATCCATCGAATTACTAGAGCAATATAGCCTTTGTACTGTTTTAGCCAAGAATTCTGCTTTTGAATCGCTGAGCGGTGGCGGTCAATCCAACTTGAATCAAGATTCGGATGTCAACCCGGATGCCATTATCATAGCGCCGGATGACGATCAGGTTAGTATGTAAATTGCAACATTTTTGGTAATAGTGCTAATACAGTATGTTTGCAACATTATTATAGTGGTTCTCACCCGTTATAGTCGTTGGTGTTTAGCGCCCACTTGCAAATGAATTCAAGGTAAATCATTATAGCCGCTCACAATAACATGGAAAGGAAATCGGTTTTGTGCTAAATAGGATGCATTTGCGGAATGTTTCATAAAATGCACGTCTACTTTTAAAGCGAAACACAAAAATGCACATGTCATGTTTAGTCAATTTGAAACGGAACGCGATGAGCGGGAAAAAATTTAAATGAATTATGCTATAAAATCTAACTAAACGCTAAAAGTGTAAATTTAGCGGATAATTTCTAGTGTCGAGCCTCTGTATTAGCATGGGGAAGTGTAAAGTTTCATAAAAATGCAGTCTAAAACGCAAACGCCTTGTTTAATCAATTCTATTGGAAATGGGGTAAGGAAAAAATTTATACTAGCTTCGCGATAAAATCGAATTAAACGCTCAAAATGTAAATTGAACGCCTAAATTTTAGTTTTGAGTGTTTGTATTAGTATGAAACACATGTAATTTGTTGAGCTGGTGTTATTGTAAGGACGGGTTCATATGTAATTTAAGGTGCTAATGACAGAGAACAAATGAAAATTTTATACATTTCAGTATTTTGGCAAAAAGAGCAGTATTTCGCAAAACTGCGAAGTGAAATGTAAAAATAGTTAAGAAAATTTGCACAGCTCTAATTTTGAACAAGCTGCTGGGCAATGCGAGTTAACTAAACGTGAAAGCGTGGGTGCTAAGCTTACTGAAGTCAGGCAGCAGCAGAGGATAGTAAGCTATTATATGCTGCCTGCGTAAAACCCTTTTGGTTATAGCAGTATAGTAATTTTTAGAATTTGTTTATAAAATGTACTGTTCGTATAAGATACATATGGCGGTTGAGGGTGTGGTAACATGTATTAACTACTTATATATATCTTGATTCCCGATAACTACGGAACCCAAGTTTTGGGTGCTACAGAATAACCGATATTTTGTCGACATGTTTTATGGCAGTACTAATGATTTTTCCGATCACAGATAACTTGAAGTGATAAGATATATTTCAAACCAAGTTGCAGGATTTCCGTTGTGTGAGCTCTTTAATCGCTTTGTCTCGTCGAGTTATTAGTCATAAAGACGTCCTGTTTTAACATGTGTAACATTACTGCCACTTGTTTGATTTTATATTCTGTGCATGTATAACTAATATATCGTGTTATTAAAATTTGACTATTTTTTGTTAATCTTAATTTTCACTGATTTTTTCAATATTTATTGCGATTTAGTGAAAAATGAATTTTGTTTCCTGCAGAACATTATATTTTTGTTGCAGTCTTGCGAAGTCTGCGGCGAAAGATTCGACACTTTTTGGGATGAAGACGACGATACTTGGAAAATTCGAAACGCCATGTGTGTCGATAGTAAAGTAAGTGGTAACGAATATCACTGTGGTCTTCTGTCATTTAAAGTATTTATGATTGTTGGCTAGTTAATAACTATAGTTAGTTCAAAATACTCCGTTTCTATGTCGTTCAAAGTTTTTTGATTCTCGGCTAGTTATTCATAATTGGTTCACAATGCCTTGTTTTTTAACATTGAAGCTGTATTTGACTTTGAATAATTCATTAGATGATGCGCAAATTTCACGGCCTATAATTATTGAGTTTGTACGTCACAAAGCGATATTAGAGTTACAGGGGGGTTATTAGTATGGGAAAATTGAAGTGTTGTTGTTTGCCCATGGCATCAGAATATGTGCTTTTGGGGTATCCACGACAAATGTTCGTCACCATTTGCACCCATTGCAACCGCGAGGCACTCGTTTTTCAGTCTCGTCGTTTCCGTCGAGCAAGCTGTGGATATCGGATAAAGCGCTCAAGTATAGGCGATACCGAGCGATCCAATGTCTTAAACACCCCTCCAGGAGGGCGCTTCAATATAAGGCCTGGTTCGAAAAGGAATACGATTTTGGGAGTTCTGCGGTCATCCATACGCAATAAATGTCCGAGCCAACGCAGTTTACGTTCATTGTTTGCAGTTTTTACTGTCCGCTTAATTCCGAAACGATCACGAACCGCGACATTTGTTATGTGGTTATGGCAATATTGTACATAACACTAACGGTACGATAAAATCGTAGTAGTCTATACGAGTGATGGAAAAGGATATCCGGATGCAATTTTATATCCGGATATTATCCGCGACATTGGGATCCACATTCCTTAGCCAGTTGTTAAGAGCGGCAAACCATTGATTTAAAGTTGAGAGATATCACTATTTACGTGTACTTTTTCCTGTGACCTTTTGGGAAGAAATTTTGTCGTAGGTTCTACATATTTTGTAGCTTTAGGAGGTTACTTTCGTGCATAATATATTTGTCTTATATTTTTACTTGTAATCTGTGTTAGTGGTATGCACGGGTTATATTGGGTTGTGCTTATTTTGAATAACCTTGATATTATGCTTAAAAATCATGGTAGATTTGGCTGAATTTTCCGCACTTTGTTTGTCTAGTTCAGTATTACTTCTGTATTGAGTACCTTTTTCTCAAATGGTAAATTTAGAAGTTTGCATTTATAGACTTAGAATTTCCAAAATCTTTAAATTTATATTTTATTAAATAGTATAATGTTTTGTAGCGCTTATTTTGTTATTTAAAAAGGTTTTCTAAAATTTCGAAAAAACTGCGCAACATTTATGATCGTTTAAATGAACAGTACTCGCCACAATTGACCTCTGTTCGCTTGTTGGTACCCATTTTTGTGTGGTCTCTCCATTATGAGGAAGTGGGAATCCCCCATTCGTCAAAATCCCACATTGTTCGCCCACATCCCATTCCAAAAGATTCCTACATGTTCTCCCCCACTCCAAAAAATCCTCCATGGTTGATATTAATTCACAACACATAAAAATAAGTAAAAATAAAATAAGTAGTGGGAAAGACTTGTTAGTAGCCTCGGGGTAATTTAATAAGAAATTTGCGACTTCTAATAATTTCATCAGTGCCGAAAATGTGTACATATATGAAGAAATTGGCCAAAAATATGCGTAAAAATTAAAACATTCCGCCACACCCACCCACTTGAGATTTTCCCCAGAGAATGAACTTGAGATCCCCGCAGGGATCCCCCACTTTTTGGCAAGTAGAAAGGCTAGATTGTTCGTTAGATGCTCGGTTGCAACATCCTTTTTGGAAAATAAAATTTTATTTGAAATTACTTGCAATTATTTGCTCCTTGTTCGCTCGAAACGCGATAGCGACAGTCAACAGTGCCGAGTCAACAATGTATGTTTAATTTGTATTTCATTTGTATTCAAAAAATAAGCAATTACCTTTCATGCAACTACGTAGATATTTCGAAACAAGTGTATTCAGGAAGCATAAATTTGTTTATCACGGCTAGAGGAGAGAGAAAGTAGTGATCTGAGGCTTAACCTGGAATTACGCCTTGCTTTCGGATAAGCGGTGGAAATAGCACTTTGACCATTTATCAATTTGTTATGGTATTGTGGATTTGTAGTTTTGTTGAACTATGTTATTATTTGTATTTTTAGCTTTATCATCCACTGTGCTATCAAGATGTTAGCCAGTCGAGCTCTCAAGTAAGTGTAGCAGTTTTGTTCGTTTTATATTTATGTTTTCTCGTATAAAATCATGGGGTCCTCAAATAACTTTTTACTGTCCAATAATTTCCACCTGTCATTCACAAATCATCGTTGGAGGAAAAGTTTTATACTTGACGTGCCTACGAGAATATTTTTTCATGGGTATCAAATGCCAATTTTGATAACGCTGGCCAAATTTCTATATTTTTATCTCTAAAACTGTCATTGGAACCGACCGAGTGGAGCTTCCTTAATAACGTTTGTAACAGGTCAAAAACCATTCCGTGGCGGAGGAATCTATCTTTGGTATTTATGAATAGCTAAGCGTAAGCTATTTTTGATATTCGTATGGGGCGTGTTGGGAAGATGACTCGCTTCATTGTGTATGTAACAGATCCTTACGGATCGTTACGAGGTGGATAATCCTGACCACAGCCTAATGGCAAACTTTTATCGAAAACCCATAATCTTGACCACACGATAATGGTCAACATTTACAATAATCCTGACCACACGATAATGGTCAACATTTTTTCGAACACAAATAATCCTGACCACACCCCAATGGTCAACATTTTTTTCGAACACAAATAATCCTGACCACACCCCAATGGTTAACATTTTTTTCGAACAAAAATAAATCTGACCACAGTGCAATGGTCAACATTTTTTCGACCACCAATAATTATGTCCACAGTATAATGGACAACATTTTTCCGAGTACCAAAAATCCCGACCCCAGTATAATGGACAACATTTTTCCGATTACCAAAAATCCCGACCACAGTGTAATGGACAACATTTTTCCGACTACAAAAAATTCTGTCCATAGTGTAATGGTCAACTTTTAATCGAGTTCCCCAATAATCATGACCACGTGTATAGGCCACATTTCGATCAGCCACCAGTTTCTCCCCAACCTGGAACACCCGACGGGAGTAGCCCAAAAGGGTATGGAACCCACCCTCGCCTTATAATACGTATATCTATGTAACCAGAATCAATTAATCACAAGCGAATATATATATTCAGTTCATTTATATATACCCATTGACCCTGAAGCCCTGTTGTCACCTCATATATAGATCGCCTAACTGGCACAAATCATTAACTACAGTATATATGTAAACTAGTAATCGAAGTAACTCGCAAAAGCAATAAGGTTATGTAAGTACATAATTACAACAAATCATAAAGTATCAGGTATATACGTAGATAATTGGAACAGAACCGGAATCAAAGTATATACGCACGAAATAATCAGGTTCAAATAGTCCCGCTATGTAACCGACTCGCATTGTCAGTATTTCGGCCTGCACCGCCGACATCGTTTTGATCGAAAAGGGTATCTTTATTGCTATTTCAGAAAGGGACAATCGTCAAGGAATCGCGACCGTATATACAGATAACTATATACATACTTGTTGTAGTGCCCCGTTGGCACGCCTTGGTATATATTGGCATTTGCATGATTTTTACTGTACCATTGGCCATAAAGGCATTATTGATATATGCATCTGGATTACGTATGATGATCACTGTTCTTGTTGTACGTTTAATGGCCATAAAGGCACGTTTTGATATGTATTACCTTAACCGCATCATATATGATTGTGTACAGCTGAATCGATGTTATTGCCCATATATGTTTTCAGGTACAAAATCCAGCAAAGTAATTGGGACGTGGAGTATTAACCAGTTATACATATGATTGTAGTATTTATTCATACCGTTCGTTATATTATCCGAGCATCGCCCCCTTATTATATTCTATACCGTTCTATAATCATTTCGTGCTATAGTTGTACTGTTTTAGTTGATGGATCAGGCCATAAAAGCGCCTGCGGTTTACCATGATCTTACGTATTCTGTTTGTTATATTTTGCTGTACTGCTGTAACTGTTAGGTTGGAAGCACGATTGGTAGAGAGTAACGTTATTGGCATGTTTTTAGGAGAAATTTTAAGGATTTTTACGCTCATAAATTGATCCTTTATAGGTGTAGAACGCGAGTGTGGCGAGCCCTTACCACCCGCGATTTCGTAGAAGTTTAGGACGGTACGACTCCCCCGCCGGACCCAGTATAAAAGTATATATAGGTGTAGCCCTACCCCGAATGGTAGGACCACAAAAGTTGTTACTAATTCCAGTAGAAATAACTGGCCGTGACGGACATCCGTCACGACCGTCCTCGTGAATGAGGACCACAAAAATGTGACTGTTCGCTCGAAAGCGAACGGCAGCAGAGCAAATTGTCTGAAAATTATAAGAGGAAATCGAAAATATAAAGTTTACCAGTGCTCGCTACACTGGTAATTTGTGAGGACAAACGAAATATTATTCACCAGCGTTCAATCTCGCAGGTTAAGATAAGGAATAAAAGTTAGAAATTTAGGAAAATTTGTTGCCGGAAATACCGGCTCCGGTCCATAACTCCGGAACCGTTGGGAATTCGAAAATTCGACACTTAACATTTCTTATAGAGAATTTGACGGTCTTTCGACTGAGACCGGTTTCGTGGAAATCCGACCCGGACCCACGGACGTAGGAACGAATATGTAGGTACGCAAATTGATAAAATACACTCAATCCAATAACTCAACGAAAGTTAGTCGAAAAAGTATATGTGTGGTACCGTTGGAATCCCCAGACCCGAGGCTTTAATTTAAGCCCGGACGGGTCTCGCTGCGCCCACTTTTAGGTACCCCATATGAAGATTTCAAAATAACGCCCCGACATGCGTGTCACCCCTCAGTGGATTCCCCGTACCGAGACCAACCCAAAAGTATATAAAACACCCCAGAAAGGTGTACCCCGAGTCCAGGGGAGCCGTTTAAACACCCTACCCGGAGAAAATTTTGGCATGGACCCTCCCCCAAGAGTCTATTTTCCCCCCTGTAGACCGAATACGGTCCTGTCACATATCATCTCAACCGGACGGACTAGCTGAGTCCGGATCCGAGGCATGTTCGGCACTCTGGCCATCTCCCATGAGCCCCAACCTCTTTTTACCCCGTGCCCTCGTTTCTCCTTGTTTGTTTACTTTATTCGAATCTCCTTTCAGCGCACACTGACCCCGTACTTATGAGTATGTTGATGGACGCCTTCTCTGATATAAAGTTGATAGTTTCAGTAAGCAGTAATAAGGTGGTAGTTTCATTAAGTAAACAACGAAGTTGATATTAAGAAAATATTAGAATAAGCTTGACCGTGCATCAACGGTATTGTTATAACTCTTATACGTATGTATGCAGGTATTTAATGTTAGTCTCGGAAACTCTCTTTTCGGTTTTATATAAAATTAATACACAGATACACGTCGATCGGTCACCAATTAGTGCCACACGCGCTTGAACAAACATTAGCTCAGTATATACTTGGTACAACTGTGGGATGCTACAAGTAGATCTGTATCACTATGGTCCCGGCGTACACTTCTTGAGTAAATAGAGTTCTACTTATTGTTGGCTTATATGGAATTTGTATTAGAGACGACAGTTTTATATCAAATCAATATAAACGTGCACCTAGCTTGACGGCTCAGTGTAATGTTAATATCAGCTTTACGTGGCAACGAGCTGAAAGTTTGGAGTACTACGAAAACCCCATACAGTACTGGCGTTTTATTTACGTGTCAGTTAACGGTGTGTGTTCAGCAAGTTTCGTGTGGCTTTATTCAAACTTGGTACAAGTTTATCGAAGTTTCTATTAACAGTACCCGTAGATCATATTAAGTTGTAAGAAATTTAATATTAAGACGAAATAAACAGGGTCGTAAATTATTAAACTTATATAAGGTTTCATATTAAAATTGGTCCAAATTTTCCACAAAAATGATCGGAATGTGACTGATAAGCGTGTTGATTTAATTAAGTAAGCTTAGGTCAGAAAATCGACCAAAAGTGCTACATCAGCACTTTAACCGTCAAATTTTGGAAAATTCAAACAAATTTAAATTTTCATATAAAAGCAGACCCGCACGATTTAGACAGCGTCCAGTATGACTTCGACCGCGCAGAGTTCGGTCGTTTTGCAGACCGGCTCTGGCGCTCATATTCGTCAGTGTTTTCGTCTTCGATTTTCTATGGATTTCTATTTCTCGCGTTTGGTCGTGCGTTTGTAAGTGGATGGGCGATGGATGCTGAACGAAAGACCGGACTCTGTAAGTATGGACAGGGAGGGACGTGAGGAGAGCTTAGTAGCTCTGAAGTTAGTTAGGCTAAACCAGTCTGTCGAGGTAACTAGGGTATAGTAGAGCCGCGTGTCGCTTGAAAATCATATTAAGTCTTGTTGGACTCCCTGTCCATGCTTCATTTTACATGATAGTGCCGCCCGTCCTAGCTCGTCCCGCCGACCCGTAGCCTCAGTAGGACGCTCGAACGATTGGATCAGATACTCGAAGTCATATTGGACCTCCCTCGGTCATTGAGTTAGGATACAAACGAACGCGACACTCGCGTCTAGACAAATTTTACAAGATTCCCTGAGATGAGTTAGGAATTAGGACGACATTACCTGAGCTGACCGAGGCTAAATAAACTTTATTTTGATTGGAAAGTATTAGTTGAACTCCGAATCATCCGCCGTCATGCCACAGCGTTCTCGTCGAACATCTTACTGATGGTTTTACGCAAGACTTTCTTGGTTTTATTGTTTTCTTTGGACGCGAAGCCGTCCGACGATTTTGTGAGTTTTGTTAGCGGAAGCTAAGAATGGAAATAGGTAGTGCCGAATCAAATCCCGGCAGGAAAGTAATAAACTTTATCTACATAATAATAGCGTTTTAGGTATCGCCCATAAGTTGAGAGTTGCACCGGATTATGAGTAAACGTTCTGTTCTGCGCCCCGTGAACGAGATAGTTAGTCTAGGTAAATGTGACACACCTCAGGAATTTCTCCAGCAATTCGGTTAAAATTGTTACTCGGATCCCTAGGAGGATCCGAGCTATCGATTGAGCTCCCAAAACATTCAAAGATCACATCAGAATTACAAACCCGACGACCCAAAAAAGGGACACGTTCCCACCGTAAGGTGAAAATTCGAGTATCTTAGGATTTACTCCAGGAATATAGTTGAATCCTTTGCAGTCTCTTTATAGTATTATTTACTACTGAATCAGACTATAAAACCCATCGATTTTGAGTCGGAACCCTAAACCCGAGGGCCTTGAAAAGGCCTAATCCCACCACAACGTAAAACTAAGATTAAAATCGAGATATTTCCAGTTTCTCTCCAGGAACTTTGCTGCAACCTTGGCAGTTTATTCGTGGCAATGTCTACCCATAAATAGGATTCTAAAACTCGTCGATTTCGCCTTAGAAATGTAAACCCGACGTCCTTGAAGTGGCCTAGCCCCACCAAGAATGTAGTTTCCAGGGTGAAATTAAAATATCTCAAGATTCCCTCCAGGAATCTTGGGGAAACTCGCAGTTTCTTCGTAGGCATGTTTACTTTTGATACAATCACAAGATGCAACTTTGTTATGTTACAATAATGAACCCGACGGCCCGATAGGGATCCGTCTTTGCCCGAACTTCACACGTTAATAATTCGATATTCCCTCCAGGAAATTTAATGATTTTTCTCGGATATAAAGAGGCCCGCTAGACCTTTCATTTAAGCTATTGAGTCCGACAAAACCGTGGCCCGTTCAAAAGTTATAGGCGATCTAAACCCGACCCGCACAACCGAGTACTCGGATTGCAGCTTCAATTTCACAAATTAAACTATCTTCGCAAGTCTATTTTGGTCTTGCTTTTCCATTTGTTTTGGTTAAGTAAAGGGAAATATTATCTTCCCCAGTGTTGATAAGTTGTATTACCAGTGAAAACATTGTAAATTTCAAGGTTATCGAAGTCGCTAAATGCGACGTCGGGTCTATCGGGCCTTAGCCCGAGCGACCATTTTAGTGAGGACCGTTGATCCGGTCCTAGAAAATTAATACGTAATGTCAAGCCCAGTCCCTGTACAAAGTTTTACGGAGAAACACCGCCAAATCTAGGATTAATGCGAGGTAAAACGTCCTCTTCAGACCTAATTGGATTGTGCTCAAAGTTTAGGTTGAAAATTGTGAACCGAACGATCTTAGGAAGCAGACCGAGTAGGATTGAGCTAGAAAATTGGCTACGGTTGCCTTAACAACCGGGGCCTCCGTTTACTGCCTCGCTTCGTCGAGCAGAAACCGGTCGAAATAATATCTAAATTCTAGTACTAAATATAGCTCGTGTTCGAACGTTTTGTTAAACTAAACTAACGTAGGTTTTCATACCCATAGAGTAGTGCCGGTGGCCTACGAGACCCCGTCACTAATTTTACTCGTCCTTACTGCAATTCAAGGTACAACCCGCATGGTAAATGGAACCAAATTTGTATCAGGAAAAGCTCGAGAATTCAGTCCCAACTTTAGTCTACCGGGGCCCACAAGTTATTTGAAAGGCAAGCCTGCCTATTCGTTCCTTTTTCTGTTGTCATAACTCAATTTGGTGTATTTGCAGCGTCTGTTCTGTTAGTGACCTGGATCAAAGATTTATGACAATTAGGGCCGCGATCCTATTGTATTCATGGAGTGATTTAATGGGAAACGAGCATCAAAATTATGTAGCGTATTTGGACATTTCATAACAAGCTTTACATGGACACTCCAAGTAAGTACGTATGTATGCGAGTAGGAAAGAAAACGTGGTATCGCACCACGGCCGCACCATCGAATTCAGGAGTCGTACCGAGGAATATTTCATACTCTTGCCATGGTATCATTAAGCATTGTTGTATTCATTGTTGTATCGCGTTGTCATGGGTTAACCTCGTCGCTACTAACTGCGAAAACAAGTAACCGATTATCATGTACCATAGGTTGTGATTTAAATGAGCAAGATGTAGTCTCGCAAACGCCACGTAGCACGCTCATCCCCTTATACCCCGCCTCGTTTCCGCCTTTCGCATACTCGAACCTATCGTTGTGTCGGAGTACCCTTCCAGTTAACAAGCATAGCACTAAGCAAATAGTTATTTCGATGGCGCCTTTATTATGTCGATAACTAATCGTAGCATCTCTGGAGGCTGATTTCAATTTAACCCACTACTGTTTTTCATGAGTAAGGTAAGCGCAGCTGTCATGAGATAAGGCTTCGCAGTAAATGCAGTGATTTTGACCCAGCTGTGAGAGTTCAGTGAAAAAGGCGATGACTCCGCAACCCGCCCCAACCGAAGCTCTGCTCATTACGTATTAGCGTGCCATAATTGTGACATAACGTTTATTGTATCTGCCCGTACAGTATGTATCTGACAATGTACCCATAAGTTTTTGTGCAACTCATCAATAAATGCTCACTGAAAACCCGCTTTGTGCAAGTGTTTTGTTGACCCGTAGTAGCGATAGGAGTTGAAGGGGTTTGAAATCCATCACCCCAAATCGACGACCCACGTTCAGGTTTGACACGCGCATCGAAGAAGCAAACCTGAGCGTGGCTCGCCGATTACAATTCGTCTGTTAATAATTGTTGTTGTACATGTACGACTGGTGCGACTCATTAGGAAAGGATTTTAAAACTCACGCTGAGCACCCAAACTAGGAAAATTAGATACGAGCGGATCCGACGTTAAACGTCTAGGGATTTGTCGGACCCTAGTGGGTGCCACTGGCTAAAACAAAACCAAATAATTGTCCATGTTTAGGAAGTTAGAGAGAATTTCACACTTCCCGGATTTGGACGTGGATAGGGAATAGTGGTACGGTCAATTTGGCCTGTGAGCAGGTGACGGAGCCGACCTCCCTGGGGACCTCAAAGGTAGTACCTCGTAGACTACGTGCGCAACCCGTCCGGCAGGATCAGAACACATCCTGTGAAGCGCTCCTGCGGCTTGCTAAGCTCCGTCATTTCTTGGGCCTGACTCGCGTGCGAAAAGACATTCGAGTAATTGAAACCCATCAGGTCCGCCCTTGAAGTCACGATAGCCGGGGTCGTATGGGCATTGCGTCTGGGAAGTGCGCAGTGCAGCAGCGTCACGTCGATATTATTACATGTACTTCAAAAATTGTGTAAGTTTGAGTACGTAGCTAGGTAATCAGACTACACGCACTGTAGCCCCGTTTCTTTCCATGTGTGAGTTACAACCTTTGTGAAAATGCGCTTATTAAAAATTTGATACAACAGTGTACTTACGGCGGTATAAAACGTAAGTGATATCGAGTTGTTGTATGGATATGTACAGCCAAGGGCGTAGCCAGGAATTTTGAAAGGGGGGTGGGTCGCGGACCACAGTGGGTACCTAAAAGGGGGTCCCTGTGGCTCGCGCTCAGAAATGTGAAAGCGGTTTTCCTGAATTGATATTTTAAGTACGCCATAAACAAGTTAAAAATGCAACTGTTGCCAAAATATCGAATTTTAATACAAAAATGTGACGTTTGATCAAACATACGGTTGAAAGTAATTGTTTTCTAGTGCGAGAGAGGCTAGTTTTAGGACAATTTTCGACATGATTTTCAACCGTAATCACTCAAAAAATTTGTTTGGGGTTGAACTAAAAGGGGCGTCGCGACCCCCGCAACCCCCCTCCGGATACGTCCTTGTGTACAGCGTAGATTAATCAATCTTAAGCATCGTAATAATGTATCAAAACATTATTAAGACTTTTAGTAAGTATCGACGACATTATTGAATATCGGCTGAATTAATATAGTTGAAAAGTATTAACAAAATGATTGTCAGGACTAGTGTAACGCAGTGGAGATTGTGTGTTACAGGGGTGAAAGCTTTTAAATTCTGTCTGCGTGTGTTTGATCGGCCATAACTCGGGAATGACTTAACCGATATTCCTGATCTTGTGCTCATTCGAACCGGCATAGTCGATTTACGAGTTCATATCCGGGCGTTTTGATTTGGGGTCTGGCTCATGGGCCAGGGGTCAAATTGACGGTTTTACCCCATTTTGTACCCTTCACGGAAGCAAGGTTATTTTTATATTTACTTTCGAATTTTTCCTCTGGTTGGTTTTATTTCATGGTGAAATGATAAATGCCGATGCCTCTTTTTGATTTTTCGATTAACACTTCGGTTTTGAAGTTATGGGGTTTGAGTATGGCATCCTCGTGGTTCCGAGACCCTAAATTATAAAATTTGTTCTGACTCCTGGGCGGCCGAAACTTTCACTTGGCGGTTTTCGGGGATGGTAAACATATTGCTAAGCGTGGTTTTACTTTGCGACCAATGGCTCCGTGGGTATGGCGCCCCATTGTTGGGAGTCAGAGGGAAAAAATCAAGGTTTTTACCTCATTTTAGTACCCTTCACGTAAGCAACGTTATTTTTATCTTAACTCTCGAATTTTTCTCTGTGTGGTTGGTTTTACTTCATATTAAAATGATAAATGCCGGTGCCTCTTTTTTCGTTTTTCGATTAAGACTGGTTCATGGGGTTTGAGGTATGGCATTCTCGTGGTTCCTGGACCCAAACTTCGAAAATTTGTTCTGACGTCCTGGGCAGCTGAAAAGTTTTACTTCAGTGTTTTCAGGCATTGGAAACTCATTGCCGTTGTTGATTTTGCTCTGCGACCCATGGGTACGGGGGTATGGCGCCCCCATGTTTCATCGACTCAAAATTCCTAATTTTGTTGTGACATCCTGGGAGGCTGATAGCTTATACTAGTGGGGGGGTGGGGTTTGGGGCATGGAAAACTTATTGCCTGTGTTGGTTTTCTTCTAACTTGTGCGGTATTGTGTGATATCCACATATAGCATATCGAGAGCTGATTGGCTGTGCACGCAAAAGGTGTAGGTGTACCTATGCTTCACTACGTTCTACAATCTCGATAGAGTTACTGGTACATATGACTCGGTTCTAGAATAATCGTCAGAAATGAGTGTCACGTTTCGAACGAACGAACATCGAACACAACATATTTATTCTCGAACGCTTTTTGAACAAACTTCGAAAAGCTTTCCAACAATTTTAATAAAGCGCCAAAATTTAGAACACGTATCCACCAAAATTTTGAATTCATTGATCGAACATTGAAGAAACAGCACTCGTTTCTGGCGAGTACTGTATCCTCATTAGCATTATTTGGCAAATGGATTATGGAAATCATGGCTTCCCGTTTCAGGAGGATAAAACAATGGACTACGCTGCATCGGGTCCAAACGAAACTGGTGGAGCTATCGCCATGAAGACCGAGGATGACGGAATATTGCCTTCCACGCGCGGAACCATGAACAACTTTGGAGCAATTGTTGGAATGGCAGCTAGTATATTGGAAACGTTACGTGCTCGGGCCACAACGGTCGCAGCAGCAGGAACTGCTTCAGCGGAGTCCAGCAAATCGGATCAGGATATAGTTGAAATTAAAGACGAATTGGTTGAGGACGATCAGGATAATGAGGTGGTGCAAACTGAAGATTATTCAAAAAATACTAACAAAAGAACAGAGAAGGTAACTCTGAGTGCAGGAGAGGGTCCGGCGCGAAATGATAATACTCCCAATACCACCAAACCTACTGATTAATCGCTATCGGCTAAAAGTTGTTCACAAATTTTGAACATTAGTGATAATAGTAGTATATTGCTCAATGATTATAATAATTGTATATTATTGTAACTATAATGCAAAAAATGTTGCCTGAAACTGAAGAAAAGGGTCAGTAATTATTTTGTTTGCTATAAGCTGCATTATGGTAGCTTAATGACGTTACAAACACGTACTGTTCTTTAACTTGCTAT
>JASANE010002934.1:0-17206 GCA_030248225.1 Trileptium ribeirensis
AAGAGTCCCGGTGCTCGCAATCAAACCGGACGCGAAAAATGTGGCACCGAACATGGTTCTGAATAGATTACGTATATATATCATAGATTTAAAGAACACTAACAAATGATATGACGATAGCGGTCGGCCAAACAATTTTCCACCACGAACAAAGATTATGAAATACAACCCACTTTCACTAGGCTTTTACCCGCAACGATAACATCTATAATCAATTACACGAACACATCTTCAATTGAATGTATAACCAACGTCGCGTTTAACGCTATCTTTGTGGGTTTTTCAGGATTCGCGTCAAAAACATACATCAACAGGAGTGGTTTTCGGAATATCCTTTTACTAAATATATATGTCACGAGCAGGCAAATAACGCAGTGTCACGACGCAGGGACACAATAGAATTCGTGGTCGAACGCAGCCGACAGACGTATTCATACAGTAGCGGCCGGTGTTATTCTGTCACCGTAGTACGTAGTTGACGCAGCGATGCTTTACGTCGAGTATTTACCCAAAATATATCATATATTTCATCAATATATCATTATCGTCGTCATCAAATCACATCAACATGTGCGAGAAGAGTTGTATTGGCTGAGGCTATACCAAATTGTGCCCATCGAATTGAATTTCCAACAAGTGGGTGGTTATGGTTACTTGTGGGCAAAGAATCGAAACTATACGTAATACAGCAAGAAGCCCCAGATTGATTCAATGGTTTTTAGTTTATCCCTTAACCAAAATATTAAAATGAAAAATGTCATTTCGGCACAAAATATACCAAAGGCACTCTTTCTAAGCCAAGCTCCATGCAAACGCAAATATAACCTTGCTAAGTGTAAATATGTTTATAAAGACGATTGCTTACCTCTAAGCGCACGTTTACTACTATATATCTCGCTTGGCTTGCTATACGGTAAAAGTCAAACTCAGGTGAACATGACATAAAAGTCGAATTCAGGTGAACATGACGTAAGCGGCGCTTGAGAAAGTTTCAAGTACATATATAGCGTCGCTGATTCCCACTAAACGTAAACTACTAAACAAACAATGTGTCCGACATATGACGCAACAATGCAAAAGATATCATATTAACACCGATAACAAACAATACTGTGATCAGAACTGAAATTGTTCTCGTTCGAGAACAAATGGGCACAGAATCGAGTTTTTGTTTCTTCTCGTTGACAGATCACTAGCCGGAGTCGGCTGATCAAAAGCCGACACGCAGCAATATAACAACAACCGATTCGATGTATCGAATAGCCTGCAACACCACCGATTGCTGGAACTGAAAAAAAACACACACGTGGAGCACACAACTACGTAACGGGTTTGATTCACAAACCGGTCCCGATCGGATGTGATATTTCTACCCACCATAACGATGTTTAGCCCCTAAGTGTCGGATCCTATCCATACTCTGCCCTTCCCTTGCGTCCCCAAGGCGCGCTGAAGACTATAGCAGCTATAAAGCAAATTTAAACAGAAAATTATAAGACAATAGGTTGCCCAATGTCTTAGCACCCCCTCCCACCCTCCTTGTCACGCTGTGACTATCTGCCTGGCCTAAAGCCCGTTGACACTATTATAAGACAATAGGTTACCCAATGTTTTAGCACCCCCTCCTATCCTCCTTGTCACGCTGTGACTATCTGCCTGTCCTAAACCTCGTTCACACTATTATCGATATATATTGTTAGATGTCCAAGCTTGATCGATATTCATTTGGGTTAACCAACAATTTTCTCCTCAATTTTTCAAATTTTGCTTAAATTCCTCTAAAATTTTCCCCGCCTCGTCGGCTGGGGTTGGTATAAATATATCTAAGTCGTGGGTTAATTTCGATAGTCCGCTTTAAACGTCTATAATAATAACAGGAACCCTTTTTCATAGATCTATAAGAAATAATAAATTACTGAGTTACTCTAAACGTGTAAGACTCTCTGGTCTTACGGCTTGTAGCGTGAACAAAAAGAGTCCATGAACACTTTATTAAAAACCAAACATAACAAAGAAACATGGCGATGATTATAATGCAGTATGATGCGACTGACGTATCAGCAGAGGACAGTGACTGAGCTGTGTACCTCAGAATGGTCTCACTTAAATAGAACTAAATTACGGTTATGCAAATTAGCTACATGCGACCTGTTTCTGACACTAGAAACCAGTTTCCGTAAGTTTATTCAAAATATCTTTCTTCTTGAACAAATGACGAACCAGTTCTGAGCTGCAACAAACACATTGAAAATAACCGCTACATACATCTAATGTATTACTCTGATATACACTATTTCATTTCTGCACTTTTGAAGGTAGCTGAGCGAAGTAAGAAATTTTTTTCATTTATCAAACCAATATATATACGCGTAACCATTGTTGTTTTTTGCTCGAAGCCAACGCCGACAAATATGAATTCCACCTGAGTAAAACTGCGTTACATCCAACGTAAACAACGCATTTTCTCAGTTTTCCCTCCCATTTAGCTACTTGAACGATTACGATTGCTACATGTTTAGGAATCCTAAAATTATTCGGTTTTGAAAATAGAAACTTCTGAGTACACGGGTTATTTAATATATCAAACACAGTTTACTATTACGAACGCAGCTTCCAACTCCAGTGCATAGGTGGGTACAGAACGGCAGTGTGCACTGACATAGAAAATTTACTTTGAATGATGACAGATGCACGTTGTGGAAGACATGCTTGCAACACGACGCAGTTTCTGCTACATGCACATTATGTATTTTCAGCTAGCTATGTCTACGAAGCGATCAGGACCGAAATTTCTGACCAGGACTGTAAATCGGCAAAAAAATTTTCCAATTCAGTCATTCAGAAAAAATTCATTAACACGTGTTACGATAACTTTTTCTAAACACGACGAACTCAAGCGTGCATCTAAATAAACATAAGCCTCAGCAAATCTGGAAATTTGGACAAATAATTTTTATGTTAATTGTAAATAGATATTTGACTTAGTCGGTTCGGACAGATCAATTTGCTCAGGTTGCAAGTATGACTATTTGACAGGTTATAGATTGATTCAATCAACTGAGCTCCAGGTCCGCTACAGATTTACGGCTTAGAATATCCACTGCCCTATATAAAATCAGGCACAGAACACTGTGCTACTGTCACAAAGCGAATTTGGGGTGGGGACTCACCCGCTGACGTTTAGGCCAGCCCGTGTTTGGGCTGACACACACGCGTAAAAAATCTCAAAAAATCAACGCCATGCTACTATGTAACATCTGAAACTGTCATGGGCATCACAAGCTCGTCATAAAGTGTTTGTCGGCCGGCCAAAATGTGGAGGATCCAGTCCTCAGGATATGCATTTATTATAGCCTCATACATTAATTTTTTAACGTTTGTCAGCAAAAAAGTGAAGGATGTTGACCACCTCCTATAGCAACGTCCCTCAAAATTGTTGCCCACACACTGCTTTTTCATTTATCATAGATTTCTATCGTATAACTTGTATGTTTTACCGTATTTTTCCATACAATTAGGGCGCTCTGCCATTAAAAGCATGACTGTACGACGGATGACGCTGTTTGAATGGAAACACGATATTCTCATAAATGTATATACATGTTTTTTAATATATACACATAAAGCGACAGCACATTATATATTTGTTTTCGTTTTCCGCTATACAAACACAAGCGGATTACAACCCAACTAGAAAATTTCTGAACGGTCGCTCATATAGATTAATGTACATACATGCTCAAGGTTACCGAGGGAGGGAGTGGCGTAGCAGAGACCTACTGTGGAGCGGAGAGTCTCAGGCCTCCCAGGGGTTTGGGCGGTCGGATGCGAACCTCAGGTAGGGGTGAACCCCCTATCCCATCCCCATCAACATGTATTATTAATGTATTCATATTTTTTGCTAATTTTTAATCAACAGCAGAGATTGTGGCTTGCTCGATGTTCAGAAATAAGATATTACATCGATAGATTTATACACAATTAAGCGGATATCATCATTGCGTGTAGAACCATCGTAAAAGCAATAAGTCGACAGGTATTTTATTTACGACGGCTTTTCGAAGCATTAGCCTGATGGACAGTTTACTCGGCTAACCCTGAAGCACACACAAGGCTTTCAAAAAACCCCGCGCTCTGAGCCTTATATTTACGACGATCGTTCGAGACATTAGCCTGACGGATGGATGGACAGTTTACTCGGCTAACCTGAAGCACACACACAAGGCTTTCAAAAAAACCCAGCGCACCTGAGTCTTATATTTGCGACGTTCGTTCTAGACATTAGCTGATGGATGGATGGACAATTTACTCGGCTAACCCTGAAGCACACACAAGGCTTTCAAAAAAACCCCGCGCTCTGAGTCTTATATTTACGACGATCGTTCGAGACATTAGCCTGATGGATGGATGGACAGTTTACTCGGCTAACCTGAAGCACACACACAAGGCTTTCAAAAAAACCCAGCGCACCTGAGTCTTATATTTGCGACGTTAATTCTAGACATTAGCTGATGGATGGATGGACAATTTACTCGGCTAACCCTGAAGCACACACACAAGGCTTTCAAAAAAACCCCGCGCTCTGAGTCTGATATTTACGACGGTCGCTCGAGACATTAGCCTGATGGATGGATGGACAGTTTACTCGGCTAACCCTGAAGCACACACATAAGGCTTTCAAAAAAAACCCCCGCGCTCTGAGTCTTATATTTACGACGGTCGCTCGAGACATTAGCCTGATGGATGGATGGACAGTTTACTCGGCTAACCCTGAAGCACACACACAAGGCTTTCAAAAAAACCCCGCGCTCTGAGTCTTATATTTACGACGATCGTTCGAGACATTAGCCTGATGGATGGATGGACAGTTTACTCGGCTAACCTGAAGCACACACATAAGGCTTTCAAAAAAACCCAGCGCACCTGAGTCTTATATTTACGACGTTCGTTCAAGACATTAGCTGATGGATGGATGGACAATTTACTCGGCTAACCCTGAAGCACACACACAAGGCTTTCAAGAAACCCCCGCGCACTGAGTCTTATATTTACGACGGTCGTTCGAGATATTAGCCTGATGGATGGATGGACAGTTTAGACGACTAACCCAAAAGCACACACACGGTTTTCAAGAAACACCCGCACCCTGAGTCTTATATTTACGACGGTCGTTCGACACATTATGGACAGTTTAATCGGCTAACCCTGAAGCACACATACAAGGCTTTAAAAAAACCCCGCGCTCTGAGTCTTATATTTACGACGGTCGCTCGAGACATTAGCCTGATGGATGGATGGACAGTTTACTCGGCTAACCCTGAAGCACACACACAAGGCTTTCAAAAAACCCCGCGCTCTGAGTCTTATATTTACGACGATCGTTCGAGACATTAGCCTGATGGATGGATGGACAGTTTACTCGGCTAACCTGAAGCACACACATAAGGCTTTCAAAAAAACCCAGCGCACCTGAGTCTTATATTTACGACGTTCGTTCTAGACATTAGCTGATGGATGGATGGACAATTTACTCGGCTAACCCTAAGCACACACACAAGGCTTTCAAGAAACCCCCGCGCCCTGAGTCTTACATTTACGACGGTCGTTCGAGATATTAGCCTGATGGATGGATGGACAGTTTACTCGGCTAACCTGAATCACACACATAAGGCTTTCAAAAAAACCCAGCGCACCTGAGTCTTATATTTACGACGTTCGTTCTAGACATTAGCTGATGGATGGATGGACAATTTACTCGGCTAACCCTGAAGCACACACACAAGGCTTTCAAGAAACCCCCGCGCACTGAGTCTTTTATAAAACCCGTCGGTCCGACGAACGAGCGAACCTGCTTCAGCGGTCGATAGATGGTGGTAAAGGCGCAACAGCTAAGGCGTACACTTGGTCACCACCACCTCGCAACACCGACAAGCTTCAACCAACCAAGCAAGAGCACACTATGTATTATTATAATAGCATAGATAACGACCGCTACAGCATTCACACGCATATATATACGTATGTGTTGTTTATATCTTCACCATGCTTAAACCATTACTACGTATATGCCATACAGCACATTATACGACACGATGGGGCTTTGGCCAAAATACTATTTTAGTCTCGCTTCGAGAACGCATAAAGGCAACAAAAACAAGATAATAATAATAATAATAGTATACGCAAAACGCCAGCTCCGAAACGAAGCAAACCCAACGACCGGGACAAAGCAAAGCCAGATGCGGTTCCATACGGCTTCTCGATTTTATATATAATAGCTTTATAATATATATGTATACATACATATATATGTGTATGTATACATATATATATATATATACATATATATATATACATATACATATATACATATACATATATTTATATATATGGTTGTATATATGTATGATATTCGCTGATATACACATACACACAGCTACTCCTGCTTCGCCTCATACACAGTTGCGGGCGGCAATATGACAATACGGACGACAACAAAGGACCATACTCTGTACCACCACCACCACCGAGCCCAACAACAACAACAACAACAATAAAGGCATCAGCCTCGTGTTTTCGGAAGAATGAGGCCTAAATCAACGGCGGCGCCTGGCCTTTGGAACAACAACAACAGCCACAACCAATAAAGCAGTACATACGTAGATATTCAAGCGTTGTTTTGTTGTTGTTGTTGTTGTTCGCTATCTATGTATGGCGTGCCAGATTGAGCTGCTAATCGTCGTCGTCGTCTGTTGTGTGCCAAAAACACAGCATCGTCCCGTCTATTATTATTATTATTGCTATTACCAAGGCTATACCTAATAGTGTACATGTAGCTAGACAGATAAGTTATAAGATGCCTATAATAGAAGGCTGATTGGTTCTTTTCAACACGCTATGTCTAAGATTAATTTTCTCCAGCACTACTTTTCACATTAACCTACTCATATGTTTAAACTATGTCCGGTTGGTTTCATCTAATGTCTCTCTTCCGAAGGATTTCTTTCGTGAGTCCGTCAATTCCACACAGCCCATTACCATATGCTTTGCTGTTTCTGGTCCATATCCACAATATGGACACATCATTGTTCACGAATCCTATTCTGTATAGGTGGATTGAAACGTCCCGTGACTTGTCTGGTATAATTGTATGGCACTTCTCATACAATCTTTATTTAGCTTCCAAAGAAACTTTGATGATCCAAATCTGTCGGGTTTATGAAACATTATATTCATGTATCTAGAGTTGATCCGTGTTCCAGTTCCAACCGATCCGATCCAAACAGTTATAGTATACGTGTGTATGTAAATGTGTATTTTGTATTCACACTACATCATCCGATTCGGTCCGAAAAAATACTGTATGCTACTCCGGTACGGATCCAGTGGGCACACTCTATATAAAATACACGTGCTATTCATATGGGACGCAATGTGAACACTCCCTTAATGCTATTATTCTATTTCCTTCTATGCTCTGCAAAAGGTCTTCCTTTCATCCACGTTCTAGCTACACAGATACAAGGTCAACCGGTACTTATCTCCAGGTCCAATGTATGGACAGCTTCATCCGCCTCATCCTCTTCCACTCCGGAATGGCCTTTTACCCATCCGATGGTAACAATATTGGAATGGCCTTTTACCCATCCGATGGTAACAATATTGGAATGGCCTTTTACCCATCCGATGGTAATAATATTGGAATGTCCTTTTACCCATCCGACGGTAACAATATTGGAATGGCCTTTTACCCATCCGATGGTAACAATATTGGAATGGCCTTTTACCCATCCGATGGTAACAATAATTGGAATGGCCTTTTACCCATCCGATGGTAACAATATTGGAATGGCCTTTTACCCATCCGATGGTAACAATATTGGAATGGCCTTTTACCCATCCGATGGTAATAATATTGGAATGTCCTTTTACCCATCCGACGGTAACAATATTGGAATGGCCTTTTACCCATCCGATGGTAACAATATTGCATAGCCTATTCTGTTTAACCACTTTGACATACCCTATGGTGCATAAGATACTTAACCTATCCTTTCAAAAACGCGGAGCAATTCTGTTCTACAGTCACTAAACTAGTCTATGTTTTTGTTCTTAAATTCAAAACGTCTCTAATCAATCATGGCACATCTTTCGATGGACAAGACTTCGGCCAGAAATAGAATGACCAAGCTACATTCACTAGCTGCGATAAAACTCCGATGACGTGGACTAACACATGGATAATAGGCATGTGAGCCAAATTCGTGATTGCCTCGCCAATGACATAAATTTACTAGTCTAAAATATTCCTTTACCGCAAATTCTTTGATAAGAACATCAGCCCAATACGTATCACCTTTAAGAGCTGGACGCTATATTATTAGAAAAAGAACAGCTTAGCGCTCCTGCCGATTTGGACTTACGTTTAGTATATAGGTATATGGAGAGATCTTTGCTTAGGCTTAGTATATCGAAAGCGGCATAGTATGCATTCGCCTTCAGCCCATAAAAGTTACATTGGCTATAATAACATAATATAATTTCAATGCAGCGCAATGGTGTAGATTTAACTCCATCAATAATCACGATAGGTCACTAATTCACCATCCCGTATAGGAGTGATGGAAGAACTATATATAGTTCTATAATACAAACATATAGCTTTTGACGTAGCCCCCACCCAATTAGTACCAATCAATATTTAAGATTAAACAATGTTCTAAAAACTGTAAGCCATGATTGTTCAAAAAAGTATTTTCTTCTAGGCCGTTATCCTAAAACCAAGATATTTGGCATTATCGTCCAAAAGAATACTTTCGCCCGCAATGCGAATATCCATTACACCGTCGAATCTTCTTCTTCTTGGATTAACTATAACCTTGCTGCGTTAACTGAAAGCGTTAACGCATAATACAATTCCAAAAGTGCACTCAGAGACCTTTGTCGTCTATTACACGTAATTCCAGGACCTCTGGAAGATGTCAAAACAACTAGGTCATCAAAATAGTCTACACACAAAAAACCTGATTATTCCTTTTTTATGTCTGTAAACATCATTTATTACTACGATATGCAGCATTTGATTATTGATTGCTTACTGATTGACTGATTCCATGTTGCAAACGCCATGACACAAAATTGACACACCAAGTCAAGCAGACAAGCCTAGTCTACTCAGATAAATATATACGTGTTGTAATCAAAGCACATAGTTGGTTGAACAATTTCATTTTTTGCCATAAACGTATCAAAACCGCATTCTTTGTTTGAAACCTATGACTTTTACATAGACTGACCGAGACTTTTTTAATTTCCTTAAGCTCAAATTGATCCATTTTGAAGATTTAACGCAAATTTTAGTACGTGCCATTTGACTCAGCTTGATGAGCTGAGACAGAAAATATCCATATATAGCAGTTTTACTGCACATTGTTTGTATTTTTTGGGTGCCTTTGGTGCTCAAATTTTTCGGAAATTGTCGCTTAAATGTATTTTTTATTTCATTCGAACGGCATTGACGAGATGAGTAAAATGGACGTAAAATCACCGCGATTAGTTCAGACCCATTTATGTTAACTCGTAAACATCGTCCTAGCCTAAGTCTTTAAATTGTGATACTTGGCCGCAGCCGTACAAGCTGGCGACCGAAAACGTACGTCGTATCTTACTCGTGCTCATTTCAAAAACCCTAGGACACGGGGCAAGGCACATACCGCCATTTAACATCATCCATTCGAAACACCATGGATTTTCAATGTATGAACGTCCCCTTTTGGCTGAGCCCCGCCCGACTTTCCGTCTTTTCTCTTCTCCTAATGGTACTTTTTTTCGTTGATTCAATGCCGATATATATCTCATGAAACGAGACCGAAACAAAAACAAAACATCAACAACAGCATCGATGCAGCCAGACATCGTTTTATAACTGCATATACAGTGAGTGTTCCAATGCTGATAGCGATCGTGCACTACTGGTCGGTCGGTCGCCTGGCAAAAATGCCGCTCGCTTGCAGCTAGAAACGAAGTCTCTCTTGGATATTTTTGGGCGGCTATAACCAAATGCGCTAAAGCGAACACTCAGAAATATATAGTACAAGTAGAGGAGATAAGTAGATATATATATATAAACTTTTTATACGTCTTTGTTCGTCTATCTTTTTTATTAGTATTATCTAAGTATATACATACACATATAACAAGCATATGTGTGTTCGTAGGCAGCGTTGAGCCAAACTGCTTGAAGACTCATTTATATATATACCTGCACAGTGCCACAGTTCATAGTAGGTAACGTACATACAGTTTCGAAAGCACAATCCCAAAGGCATAGAAGGCTATATATGTATGTGCATATCATAGATATCAAATGCCGGCGGGCTTAAGGGGCAGACGGTTCCGGCCGGGGATAGGGGTTAATCAACCATTATTTTCCTCATAACTTCGAAATTTTGCATTGCGAAAAATTTTCCGCGCGCCTTCAGCGTAGTGGGTAAGCAGCCTCTGGCCACGCGGTGTAAATATGACCTTGAGGGCGAGAACATTAGTGGGAAACGGAAGCACATATCCCTTATGCCGCACCTATACTATGACTTTGTAACTAAAACATTAAAAATTATAGATACTCGAGCGTTGAGACCACCATCACGTAACCTAAACTGACCGACTGTCGTGGGTGAAATCAAAGCGACCCACGATGAAAGGCACAAAACACTTAAGGTGTGCTAACATGTTCAAATTTTTTGCTCAAATTTGACGGTGATTGCGATGTTTCAAAATATGTGATCAAAATTTAAGCTCGAATGTTTTCAGATAGTATATTACATCTCGTTCACGATTGACTACAGGAATGTTCTTGAAAAGTTTGAACAGTGCTCACACGTTCACACTTGCAAAAAATGCATTCAAATTTTGAGCAAAAAGTATGAGCGTGTGAACACGCTTCGAAGCTTCAGTCACTCATCGACTATACACTATTTGACCCATAAGTATGCACTAGGGTCCTAAAAATCACGGCTGGCCAAAACCGTCGATACCTCTTTACAAGCATATATACTTCAAACAATTACGACACCCCAAGCCCATATATAGTATATAGCTGATTTAGAAACCCCGTTATCGACCATAATACTGTTGACCGCTTTGTCAGTCTATATATAAGCAACCGCTGTCACTATATATATGTTGGTACATACCGGTTTCGTTACACTAACTCATATAAACTATTAGCAGTGCACAATTGCATACACCACATATATACAAATAGGCCGTCACACACACCCAATTATTATTAGCATATATATATATATCGCTTCTCGGCCTTTTGGCAAAGATCAAAGTGTAGTATATATATCGACAAACCGTATATACATACATGTAACGAGCCAAGAATGGTGAAACTATAAAAAGCGAACTAATCATGGTAACTATTGCTTTACGTATATACCGTGTACTTTCATGAATATATATATAGCTGGTTTGTCCATCGAACCTATATTAAAACCAACAAAGCGATACAGCGACAGTCATTATCAATATATATATACTTCATACTAACATACACAGAAACATATATTATACAAAACTAAAAATATACAATAGTTGAGAACACAAACAAGGCTCATTTTAACCATTTAACCACTATATATAAATATACTGAAACAGAGCGAGCGCAGAATTTTCTCAAGTCCGAACGGTTGATAGCGTAAAAAGTTTTGGTATGTCTTCGTCAATGATTAGTAGGTAATCACTAAATTGATGAAAATATAGAATATATAGTTCAAAGCACAATACAATATAAATGCTCACCATTTAACACTAGTATATAAACGTTATAAATTACAAAAAGTGAGCGGAGCAATAAACAAAGTATTTGAGAATTGATGTCAAATCCATCAAAAAGCTCGCCGCTAAAAAAATTAGTTAACTAATTAGCACCCAAGATAAAACCATAGAGCTTTAAAAGCCACATATACATGATCAGCGACATTGAAAACTTCCGAGCGCAACTAGCAATTTTGAAATGATTTTACAATTTGCATAAAATTACCTATTTAATTAACGAATTAGCATATGCGGTCAAGTTTTAGCGCTTCATATATGTCATATTCGTGATCGTCGACATAGTAAACCCCCGGTACAATTTATTTTTCATTTCTGAGCACTTTGAAAAATAAAAAAATTGGCTGATTATTAATTAACAATTAATTAAGTGAAGTGTTTTTGTTTTCGTCAAAGGGGAAAGTTCGGCACCATCTGTCCGTTAAACTCCTCAATAGCTACTGAGTTGATTTTTAAAAAAACTTTTTTGTTTGAAACGCCTAATATCGGACAGGTGCAAGACATATAGATTTTGTCAAAATTTACTTGAGTTAATTAGTACCTAATTACCTGATTAAGCGTGTTAGCCTATTTTTAGCATTTTAAAACAAAAATTGCAAATTTTTCAATAAATAATTTGTGTAAAGCTATTGGGGCATATACTACATCTCGAAGTGGTGATTGTGAATATGGTGCTTATTTACTCTTCGAGGAAGTTAAAAACATTCTAATTAATTAGTTAATTAGCTAATTACTAATTAATTATTAGCAAAGTTCAAAGCGCTCAAAAATTAAAACTAAACTACACCCGGGGTTTTCGATGTCGGTGATCACGAATATATTTCTAAAGGTCTAAAACCTGGCCGTATATGCTAATTATTGATTAATAAACTAGCTAATTCGGTAACTTTATGCAAATTTTAAAATCACTTCAAGATTGCCAATTTGTTGTTCTCTGGGGTTTTCAATGTCGCTGGTTATGAATGTGTGGCTTTTAAAGCTCTATTATTTCATCATGGGTGCTAATTAGGTAATTAGTTGATGTTACTAATTAGCTAATTTTTAGCTATCGAAGTTTTTGTAGGGTGGATTTGTCGTCAATTGCCTAAAATGTGATACTTATTATAAATTGATTAAATAGTTAGTTGAAACACATGTACACACGAATAAGATATCAAATACTTTGCCTGTTGCTTCGCTCACTTTTTGTCATTTATTACGTTTACTAGTTAGTAATTAGCTAATTAACTAACTAATAAGCATGTTTTAATCTCCTCGAACAGTAAATAAGCACCAGATTCACAATCACCACGGCGAGATATGCTAAACATAGGCTAACACACTTAAATAATTAGGTAATTACTAATTAACTAAAGCAAATTTTGACAACATCTATTATATGTCTTGCACCTGTCCGATATTATATATGCCTTTCAAACAAAAAAAGTTTTTTTCAGTAGGCCCAGTATATAGTTATTGAGTTCATCTGACGGACGGACGGATAGACGGTTCCGAATTTTCTCCCTCTGACGAAAACAAAAACGTTCACTTAAATATATATGTGTCTTCTGCTCTAACAATTTCCTCCCAAAATTTTCACAACACCAGGATCTGGAACACTTTGCGACGTTTTGAAAATATTGTCACAATTTTCGACTAAAAATTTCCATTTTCCACCGGTTTTTCAGATCAAATTTGACGTTTTACCAGACCGATTCTACTGTTTGTCATGTAAGATGCCTACCCATATGATTAAATACCACAATCGCTTTTATATTATCGGCAACACTATAGGATATACTCCAGTTCGAAGCCAACTAAATTGAAAAATATCATTTCAAAGTTGACATTTTCAGGTCCCAAAATTTCGCTTTTTCACAGCAAGGTTGTAAACAAATTTTGCTTAAACGACTGTTTTTGATTGGGTTTCGTCACAGAATAGAAATCGATTTCTAGTATTCTCCCTTTTTTTCATTTTATTATGTATTTCACGTTTTCCAGTCTCTCCAGCAATTTCCCATGTTTCCTCATTTTGTAGCCGTACGTGGCAACCCTGCTTTGGACATGTGACTGAATATATATAACTCTTGTCCGAAACCGTCCGATTGAAAAACGGAGGCAGCCGAGAGAACTATAAACAGCAGTTTTCGAGCTATCGGTTTAACGGATACAAGAACTTGAAACTCCTAACGTTTTTGCTAATTGAACTTCTTAATTACCGAGACTCAAGGACTGAATTTAACCCGACTAACAACTTAGCTTCCTTATTTCAAAACTTAAAACTGGGTATATATTCAAGTTATACAACACTGGATATACAGTCTAATCCCCTACTTATAAATTATATCAACCTGATGGATGATACTTAGATAACGAAAAAATTACAAAGCTAACCCTAAAGAAGCCGCCACTACGTCATAATAAACCGATATAAATAAAATGTTATGTCTATAAAAACAAAGTATATATACAAATAATATATATTTCTAACTACTATATATATACAGTAAATATTTAAAAAAAATACATTACTTCGGAAATACTTTTCCACTTATAGTAAACGAGCTATTTACTTGCTATTTGTACAATCTATGTGTAACGGCATAACCATAAACAATGTTTTACCTACAAATATATATATAAGTTACGTACAGATACATTAAATATGGTATATATAGACCATATATATATATACCCATACATTACATTCCATATGCCCATACATTACACAACACATTCAAATACATTATAATATATATATATACTATATATATACATACAATAGACTGCTCATACATGGCGCATATCCAATGGACATACGTATAATTTCAACATTGTGGCCTAGTTACAAGGCCGTACGACGGAAAAGTCAAACCCGGATTGTCAAGACCCAAAAGCGATGGCGTCGCCGGAGAATTTTTGAATGGGGTTGGGTGTATCCACGCACTGACGGGCTCGACTCAACAGATCGATGTGACGATTGCAAGTAGTAGAAAATTTTAATTTTTGGGGCTCCAATCAAACCTGTTGGCCACAGCCCATCGCCGATTACCACCCTCCCATTCACCTGGTTCATACCATTGCCGTATGAGTATTCCCACAAACCATTGCATTTGTATCAAAAATATACCCATTCCCAACTTTCGACCCCTGTAATAAAACACGTTCAATGTCGGTTTCAAAACACTATCCCACATTTGCGAAAATAAAAAAAAAACAATTTAAACAACATATAATATGGTAACCGTAAAAACAGGAGTGCTTTCTCAATTAGCTCCACATTCAATCTCTAAAACAGATATCTCGCACATCTACAGCATTGCCCAAAGGGGGGGTCACAAAATATATTCCATCCGTCGAGCAGATAGAAAAGAGTAGTAGGAATTCTTGATTGCGAATTGATTTTTGGCTCTCCCCTCGACAATTAACTATCAGCCCCTGTCAGAAGTCATTCGGATGCTTCCTCTGGATGACGAATTGATAAACATCATTAAGTCGACATAATGCTTTTCCGAACGTACTACCTAAGGAGTGTCATTTACCATAGTTAATAAAAATTCTTTTACCCCTGACGTGTCTAGGTACAAAGCTTGGGCTCCGCCTTGTCTAAGTTCTTGATATTTTCTACTAAAAGGCGTAGAGGATAATTTGAGGCATAGCACTTCTCCAAGACTGACTGCAGTGGCGACAACTTTCAATTCAGAGTTTCCTTCAAAGCTTGCAGTTTCCCCATCATTTTTTCTACTTGCATATCCTGCTCACGTCCTATACTTATAATTCTTTCTGCTCAACTCATACTAACAATCCTATAATACGTAAGTCTTTTAAGTATAGTTAACCAACGGCGTCGAATTTAATACTGCTCTTTTGGGTTATAAACATCTTGACCAAAAACATCAGCGCCTTCAAACACGGCTATAAATTTTTGTACCATCCTATCTTGACTGTAACTACTAAAATTATACATGGGGGGCCCTCTCATAGTTCGAACAGGCTGTGCAAAAAATACCTGTGAGATTGCCCTCAGTTCGTCACTAATAACTTATTATCAGCGCCGCAAAAGTTGATGCGGCAGTTTTCGTTATAACCCAAGTGCCGAAAAATGTCCGTTTTGAGCACGGCGATGATTTTGGTACCATTAGACGCTTTCTCTTCATACTTAGAGCGTGAGCTGGGCATTCATAACGGGGGCTCTGCATAGAAGATAATCTTAGTCGTGTAAGATTGCCCCAGTTCAGCTGGTGGACCATGAAGCACTGTCACGAAACTTCAAATATGGGTATACCAGTTATTACTTAGTATACATACAAGTAAAAAATTTAAATAAACTTTTTATGATTTTCCCAAAGACGTTTGATATAGCACGTGTTTTAAGCTTAATAAAATACAGCTATAGCAGAAACGTGACAAACCGTATCAATGTGACAATGACAAAAACAGATAACTGCTAGCCCAAATTCCGATATAGCCTTAAAACAGTTCTAGAGCCGTTCACAATTATATTTATTTCTTACCATTTATACTCACCCCAAAACAAACCGTCGTTATGCAACAGTACAGGAATAATTAATAGCTACCATTTAGCATCAACGGAATGGTTATAATGGCAGTCATTATAAATTGATCATGATATTAAAATTTGTAAATTTACTGGTACACGCAATGCTACATAAGTAATACATAAACTGTGGTATGACCATGCTTGACAGATGGTTCCCATTTTATTCGGAAGAAGGTTTGTGCCGTAAAGTAGAAGTATGACATGATCAGCCGTAATGTACACAGTAGTTGCAGAAGGTTGGTTTACTATTTACATGTAAGTAGAATAGCCAACTAAAGTGGTATTTATGTTAAGTAATTGATTTGTCAAAAATTGAACTTAACAATGTGATTGATACTGGAGCTATATTTTGAGGTGTTGAATATTACCGCTACGCAGTTTTCGTTTTATGGATTTAGCTAAACATTTACATGTGGATTTAATTAAATATATACTATGTGATTCTGTATAAATAATTAAAGGTCTGGGCGTTTAATACGCTATTTTGGTTCTATTTTTTGCCTAACTTGATTTGTGTCAAATGTGTATGCTGAAATTTTATTACATACATCACGCTTCGCAAAATAACATCGCCTAAGCAAACGTATAGAAATATGTAATGTATACCTTTCTCCTCGCAATCAGGTCAGCGTCAACAACCGGTACTCCAAATGCTCGATGAAACCAGCTGAGAATGTGTATTTTCCAGTAGCTATGCCGCTGGTTAGGTCAATCAGAATCATTATAATTTTCTGCAAGTTTAGCCTAAGCAAACGTACAGTAATATGTATATAACGCAATACCTTTCCTCGCAATCAGGTCAACAATGGATGACCAAAATAATACCAC
>JASANE010002935.1:0-10913 GCA_030248225.1 Trileptium ribeirensis
AGCAATACATTTGTTGTAGTTACTCTTGGTTTCGGTGCGTATTGCTTAACTGTGTGCGGGCATATTTCTGTATAACTCATTTTTATTGTGCATGAACCAGACACAAACTGTATTTAATTAAGAACCTACAGAATTGCAGCATTTGCCAAAAATACACATCCTTATGTGTAAATAATATAGTAAAATTTGGAAAAAATTTATCATTACTGTTAGTAAACAGAGCTGCGCGTAAAAAACGTCATGTTAGCACTCTTTTGTATATTTTAGACTCTTACAAAACCATTATACTACATTATTTGAGATATTAAACATTCAGTTTATAACGCAGCTATATAATAATGTTGCAGAATATGTTTTCATATAGGGATTATGTATTTGATATCAGACAGTAGACTTTAGTAATCGAAAGTTTGCAAACCGTCAACAGAAATTAGCAAATGACGTAATAATATGTAGTCTTTTGCACTGTTTTAAACGAGATACATTCATTTTGTGAATAGATTCATCCTGTGAACAGCTTTTAGTAAGTGTGACCTCTGGTGCGATCACATGTCAAACGTTTTGCTCAAATTCTGGGCTCAAATTTTGATGAATTCTGCGCTAAATGTTAAAGCAATTCTTGCAGTTTTGGCGACTTCGAACGTGTGCACTTTGTTCAAACCTTTCAAGCATATTGCTTTAGCCAATCAGGAACAAAAAATAGAACTTGAAAAATATTGACCTTATTAACTGAGCTCAAATCTTGAAGCATTGATATTCGCCATATTTTTCTTTCACGAATTATCAGTCAAAATTTTAACAAAGCTTGACCAAATTTTGAGCTTAGAGTTTGAGAGAAAAGTTAGGCATGTGAACGCACCTTTATGTATACCCAACATATTATGTAAAGGCTTGCACGGTGGGTAAGTAAGTATAGAACACACGATATATCAGCGGTACGATATTCATGTAGAATATCATTCGTTAATATTACGAACTGTACGTAGCGCCATAAAGATTCAGATATATACGGATAGCAATTTTATACAATACCATCCCATTTATCGTCTCTCCTGAGTTGAAAGTTACAAATGACACTGAATTTTTAGGAAGAAAGGCTGATTAACATCCGAAAATAAGGAAAGTGTATTCAAACATTAAATATATTAACATTATGAAGATATAATACATGTTATGATTCCAAAAATTATTGGACCTAGTGCGATGCGTACATTTCTGAAGTCAAAACTGTTAAAATTTATTATATTATGCATAAGACGACTAGGAACGTCTTGCACTTAGTCTTGTACGTTAGAAGTACACCGCCGGTTCAAGAAATCCTCAGCGCTGTTCTTTTGGTTCGTTTAAAGGAAAAGTTTTTGTCATAGTTGAATATATTTATCCCAAACACATATGTTTAGGAACTAGTAATATAAATTAATTGGGATTTGAGTAGGAATACGAAACTAGCAATTGGCTATATTCATACTCCTGAGATTATGACAGCTGAAATCGATCAAAAGATTAGTCATAATAGTGTACATTAATTGAAACAGAAGTCACAGTGCCACACGCGGAATCTTCAATGAGTGGCTATCAATAAGTTCTGTAAAGACTTCTTTGAATATTCATCATATGAGCGATTCCATTTATATGAGTGAAATCTCACATTATCGCACAAAATATTTCAGAAGAGTTATAATAATTTCAAAAAATTTTTTTACATAATTCGTAATATAACAGTTTTATGAAGCTATTACTATTGTTTTGCGACATGTGTGAATCATGAAATTGAAGAAATATTTACGCTTAGTTTTGGTATTACTTTTACTGAAAGGTATTTTTCCAACCATGAAAATTATTGCCATACTAATTCTTGCAAGTTAAATGTGTTAAAACGACCGCGATTTGATACGCCTCTAGAGGGAATATATAGTTCATTTTTCAAATATGCTATATTTAAAGTTTTTTCTGAACATTTGTACATCTTTGGGCAAAGGCAAAGCTGTTAAAGATAGGACAATCGTTTAAAATTATTATGAGATTTTGGTTTAGAGCAGTCAATTGACTTTTAGTCGATGTTAAAAATTTCGTGATTCTGTACAGCAGCAATCGTTTACGCCTGTTCATTTTTCTCGAGTTCTTGGATTATAATGTATAAAAAATATATGCTGTAATTTATGCATTGATATTTTTGTAGTATAGTGTGTGAAAATTGGTTTTTTCACATATTTAATTCTTTATATGCCATATTTTTTGAAATGTTTGGGAAAACAAATGTGCGCTAAGTGCAGAAATGAGATGTTTGGCCAGCAACATCGCTTAACAATTTTAAACAACAATCACTTAGGCAACCTTGTACCGTCTAAAAACAAGTGAAACTGTAATGAACTTCCTAGCATGCTATTATACGCTATATACTGACCTAACAAGTAATACACCATCTATTTTATTACACTTTGTATGCAGTAAGATGGTACAATGTGGACTATTAGCCTGACGCAACTTCCGTATACCAAGTTCGTTATAACTTAAACGCCGAATAAGTTAATATACCAATATTTTATGCGTATGAATATATCTGTTATAATCATAATGCTTCTTAATATATACTTGTTAACTGGCTCTTTTCAGATATGACCACTTTCAGAAACGCTCGCTCTAATCAAAGTCATAAAATATTTTATGTAACAATACCACGAAAATAGCAAAATGTTTTGGTTTTAGCTCGATGCTAACTTGTCGCATATTTTTGAAATGGTTTATGCAATTTAGACAATCCCTTGTTACAAATTGTTACTCTAGTACGACATGTAGTGAACATCACTCCGATAAATTTCCAAGTTCAGTTTGTAAACTGCACGAAATAAGATTATTTCGGCTGTATCTGCTTACTTTTTCAGTTCTCTAAAAACTATGTTTTAAAATATAAGTTTGAAGTGCAAATAGTTTTGAAATCAATATTACAAATAATATTTCTAAAATTTTCTTTCACTATTATTATAGCTATAAAACCTGTCGAAATACTACACAAAAATTTGTATATATAAAATATACACAGGAGGTCATAGGGGGATAGGGTTAAGCCAAAGGTCGGATCCCCCTAAAGCATATTTACTTCTCAGCTTACCCTCCAACCCTCTAACTTTTTTCTCCAAAACCGATATAAACGAACCTTCTTGCTTAAAGTCAACTTATGTCTCCAATGTTAGTATTTTATGTCTCAAGGTCAATGGTATGGTAAAGTCACATCAAGTATTTTGAAATAAGTAGCAGCTTTGGATGATTATTAATATTGTTCTCACAGGAGCTTTTGTACATGCAGCCGTTATTTCACGGCCACAAGACTTGTAGCTAGATAATCAAAGCTGACATCGGTCAGACATAGAATTTTGCAATATCCGTCGTTATTAAAATCTTCGTTTTCGTATTGTTAAAATTTGATATATACATTTTGCCAAAACTTTAGCAAGTAAAATTCACGAAGAATTGGATTATGTATCCTTTAGTATAAACAACTATGCTTCTAAGCATATTTGTCTTTGAAATTTTGCAGGTGCGAGCCGTGTTGCCCACATGCTACGATTGTTTGTCTGAAATGGTTCTAAACGCCATGTTCATACAATGATTGAACAATAATATCCTTCCAAAATGCAATGAGCAAATTGCAAAGATCTGCTGCGCAGAACAACACTCAATGCTTTAAAGCAACCGGATGCTTGTGGAGTTTACGTTATATGGTACCCCCATAGGAAAGTTTTGTCCACACCTGGGTGTCTCTGCTACGAAACAATATATGGTGTCTTGGACAACATAGTGCTTTTAATGGTATTGCAAGATAGTATACGCAAGTAGTGTAGTGTTGGCAATGATAATGGTGTAGACAACACCATTGTGTTTGTCAAAAAGTTATATCGTGTCAGCTACACCATACTGTTATTTACACATCTTATGCAATGTGTTTGTATAAGTTGTGCTTGACACCATCAGCAAAAAAACAGGTAGATTTAGACACTATAGTTATGTTGATGGTATCTCAGATATTTATTTTACTGTATAGTGTAGGTATATGCTGTTTATCATAGGATGGTATGTTATAAACTATTGGGGACAAAACTTTCACATGAGGGTCCTTTATAACTTAAACGTCGCATAAAACTGTACTAGCAAAAGTTCATTCTGGCTTCTTGAGAAGAGTATGACACTTTTCGTCATAACCATATAACCTCGTCTGGCATAATTGAGGTCTATTTCGATATAATCTTCTTACAGTTAGGTTCTTTTCAAGAAGACATTATGAACTTTTGGTAGTAATTATCGTACGGGCAAGCGTTATGAAAGCGAATTCTAAAACTGCGATTTTTTATGTTATATGTAAAAATATGTGCTTCCCATTTCTTGTTCTCTATCGTTTTCTTTCATGTATTTCTGTTGTTGTTTAGTTTATTTATGTTGGTAGTTTTTTATTAATTAATATTGATTATATTTTGACGCACTTGTTGTGACGCGTGTAGCTGTAACTATATTGCTTTAAAGTTGTTTTAATTAGAATCATATTATTTCTATTTAAATATATGATACAAATTACATATTCTATGTTTATAATTTAATAATGCTATAAATCTGTGCTATGTTCTGCTGGCGAAAACTGAATACTTGTAAATGGATTAAGTAACGCTGATTGCAGTTATAACTGACTTTTGACTAGTAGCTATGTCTTTGGTTTGATGAGGGAACTACGATAAGATATGGTAAAGATAACACAGATATGGCAAAACTGAAAATGGTTTCAATTTGGGTTCAATAAAATGAGTTCATTTTAAATTCAGTTCCTGAAAGGTGAAAAGAAATCTACCCGTTTTAAAACGACTGTTTTTAATCGTGTCGTTTTAAAATGACTGGTTTTAAAACGATTGGTTCTGAATTGACTTTAGGCAGGAATTTTAAAACCTGTTTTGTGTGAAACACATACATTTAATGCTTATCTGTTAGATGTGAGAAGTTGATTTTAACTTATGTTAGTTGAAAGTATAATAGTGGCAACCCGATTAAAATTCATCATAGATAATGGAATCAGATAGAATGAAACTACGCCCAGAAATGTGAAATTGAAATGAATTTTATTTAAGAAAATAAAATCTATTCGACGCGATTAAAATTCAGTAAAGTATAAGTGATTTTAAAACGAAAAAGACTTCATCTTTGATTTTCCCCATATCGCTGCACACATCTTATCGTAGTCCCCGCATGATTTGTTATCGAAAAAGGTAAGAAGATTAATACAATACGGTTTGTTTTGATTTTAGGTTAATGAAAATGCCACAATACTTTCAGAATGCGCCGAATGCTTCAAAATCATTGATATGTAAATATGTCAGACATATACAGCGTTGATTAATATATAAGATTTACCAAAATCATTCAGTTTATAGCTGTACGTAAAACGAATCCTTAATGCTTTCAGACTCCAAAATATTATCGATTAGGTCAAAGTAATATATGATTTTTGTGCATAATCCTATTAAAATTGCAAAATTTATATTGAATGGGTCAAAGACTTACAAATTTTCAAACTATCAGTATCTCATTACCTACATCGTTTATCGCATGGGTTTTGAAAAGTCTTTACTAGTTACAAGGCTCCAACGCGCGATTTCATTATTATTTCATCAATGATTAATGCTACTGACGTGCTGTTTTAGTTATCTTTTGTTCTAAATCGACAAAAATTGTTTCAATTTTTATTTCAAAACATTCAAATTCTCAATATCAAAAATTTCTACTGACAATCTTTTGCTAATATAGAATCTACGGTGTCATTCGTTTATTTGGGTTTTTGGGCAAGCTAAATGATAACTTAACACCGTTGCGAAAACTGAACAATATAATTCGAGGCGGCTAAAAACAGTAAATATTTGTAGAAATATAGTTAAAGCGATATATGTCAAAGGTCCACTCTTTTAACAAACTTTCAGGATAAACTTTAATGCAGTTTCTAATATTTCGTTCAGTGTATAACGTTTAGGAAGGTTAATATTTCACGCTAGATTGAAATCTCTTCATACTTTGATTTCAATTTTTGTCGGACTTAATATCTTATGCAGGTTTAGGTTTTATATGTGTTCCATAACTGTAGCCAAATTCCAACACCAACCTTGTCTCCCAAACCCCCTCTACAATCGTAAACCTAACAAGACTAGTACGTGTCAAAACTTCGATAACTGACATCTCGAAGATGCAAAATTGGATATGTAAAATTACCATTATCACAAGACCGTGACGGAAATACATGTGAATTGCCACGTACGCGTTCTGCCGTATTTCAGTTATACTGTGTCAGCCATTAAAAAATTTGTTCACATGCAGAGGCTGTTGTCTGGTTAAAGTAATAAATAAATGAACAAAAAAGCGTTCCGGTCGGCGAATTTCAACTACCTTGAAAATTGTGCCCTATTTAATGTTATTTGAAAACCCTAAAGGTGAAAATAGAACCTAAAATATATCATCCGCCACAAGATATGATGCAGAAACAAACAGAAAGTATTTTGAACCGTCGGCATCGCAATTACGCGGAAGTCGTAAAAGACATAGCAATGGGATTACATGTTTGGCACAAAATATTATTATGATTTATTTTTCATTTTTATAAAAATGCTGATTTAATACAAAACTGGTGTATTTTGGCGAATTTTGCCCACCAAAAGTTCAGTGGTATTTCGAAGTTAAAATAAAAGAGTTGTGGTACTCCATTGTTTTGATAGTACTATTAGCTCATTTTGAAAACAATAAATGCTTTGACAATTAAAAATAACGCATAAAACATTATTGTGTGTAGCAATTTTGTGCGAATTAACTACTTGAAAGAAGTTTTGATTTGAGCAATTGTAGCATCTCACTACGCCAGCGTATATAGCGTAGCTGAACACGTTGTGATCGGGGCCTGTGGTGTAATAGTAGCGCGCTAGTCTTGCAAGCTAGAGTTCCGGGTTCGAACGTTACGTTTGACGCCAAAACTATAGGATTTCTATTATGTTGCGGTAACATTGTAAACTGTTATTATTCTTAGTAGTTTCACAAAATGCTGAAAAACTATAATACATTTCGTAATTGTTTATTTAAAATTCGGTATTGTATAATTTGTATATACGTGAGGTGGTGTTATGTTTTCATGTACGCTGCAGTCTAGCTCAAACTCACAATGTTTAAAGCGCCATTAATCTGTTCAGAAGGAAAATCTACTTAAACATTTATATATACTATATTAGTGTAACCAAAAGTTTTCATTTCGACAGATAAACTGTTATCGATGCCTGAATAGGTACACTTCAGGGTGAGGGCAGAGACTATTGTTTTTACCTTTTTCCGAAGAAAATTTGTAAATTAGATGATGCACCAAGACCGTTGGGTATCAGTGCCACTTAATTTATAAAAGTTTGTGGTATTCGTCTAAGTAACACTAGAACATTATGCTTGCTATATGCAATTAGCGACAAACACGAAATCTCTGAACAGTTCATTACTTGCGTTTATAGGAAAAAACGGTCTAGAAGGATGTCGTAGCCGTATTAAAATTCCTGGTACATAGATCGATTCAATGAAAAGTTAAAAGACTAAATATAAGTAATCTTAGATTTAGAGCATATGGTTCGGAAACTAATTCCTCTGTAAAAATGGAACTATTATGAAATTAACCAATGCATGCGTATCTCAAAATAGGACACATGTATCGTAAATGTTCATCTTAACTAAAGCAGCCAATTCCAAGTAATATTTGACAACAGCAAAATTACAGTAAATTTCCCAAAAATACTAGCTTTTCCTGGCGCATAGGTGGTTGCTTATCCATTTTGTTCAGCTTTATATCTAAATGTTTATATGGTGTGCGCTATGAATGTTCGAACAAAATTGTACTAAACAATCCCACGTCATAAATAACAGCACCGGAACCGGTAAGGCGTTGATCCAAAATATGGAGTTTTGGCAACGTTACTCATGAAAGGCTTATTCAGTATATATCATTACCTACACCGTAAGTTGGTTTGTGCCATCTAACTTGGAAAAAATTTTTACGCATTATGTTTTCCCCTACGAGATTATTGACGATAACATGTTAACCAGTATTGATTTGCGCCCGAAATAAGGAATGTGTTCAACCCCTACTTCCAAACAAAAGTAGATACAGGTAAATAATTTATGTTGTATGTGCTATTCTAAGATCGCATTGAATGATAAAAAATATAAGAAATTCTACCAATCGGTTTTCGAGTTTTAGGTGTTGTAATTAATATATTCCGTGTTAGTGCAGCATATTGCAGCTAGACAACAAGACGATCTTTCTTAGGGTAAATTTATTCAGTAATAAATGAAAAAATACATTTTACAAAATTTTTCTTGCATGGAAACTGTTCACCTGTGAGTACTTCCTGTCGTCGATGGCCGTTTTCAAGATATACACTGCTTTGGTATAATGTCCACTTTAATATTTGAGTACAGCTCAGAAAGGCAACATAGTTCTATCGCTGGATTAATGTCTGCATACACCTAGAGTAAACACATAACGGTAAACACTGTATACGTAGCATATGTATATTACATATTAGGAGAAACCAATTTATACTTGTTCAGCTGCCGCAAATTACGATATAAATACAGTTGTAATTACTATAACCAAGAGATCATTATGAAACTTTTGCTCAAGAGTACGAAACTGGGTACTCTTGTATTGCACCTTATCTGATGATGTTGTCGTTTTTCGGCTCCTCACCCCCAACCTCAAAACTTCCAGGGGTACCTACCCCAAGATAGGCTGAAGGATGTCAGCTGCCCTCCCCCCAGAGTTCCTTGGGGTGTAGCAGCTTCGTTGTCGCTAACAACCAATCAAATAAGAGGAGAATGACCAATCACTTGTGGCTCCTGGTGCTGTTCTGATTGGTTGTTAGCAACAAGAAAGCTGCTACCCACAATGAACCTTGAGGTACTCCATGGAATTTTTGGGCGAGGAGGGGATAAAAGGAAAAACGACCACATCATCGAATAAGGTATGGTACAGGAGTATGACCGAGTATCATACTCGTCTACAAATTTTTTATAATCGACTCTTGCTATATCCAAGTGTTCATAAGGTAAGAATACGTCTCTTCCTAGCACTCTAATACTGACCCGTCATAGATGACACAACCTACTTGTCTTGTACAACATTTCCATTCACTGGAAATCGTCTGGCACAGACCTCTCAGTTTCACGGGGGCTATCGGCTGCACCGATCGCGGTTATTCAACTGCCTCTTCTCAAAATTGCGCCCCCCTCCTCACAAAATTGAGGGCACATTCAGAGCTACCGCCGCCACAAAACTGGGTGAGCGAGCAACAGCCACCAAACTGGGAAGTTTGTAGTTTGTACGTGACTTCCACAAAAATCAGGCTGTCCGAAAAGCCCCGTGTTACGATTAAAGTGATGGTAAGTAACGCACTTTTGTCCTGTACGCTGTTCATATACTTTGATTATTTCTGTAAATTCAATGCAATTTCTACATTTGATTTGGTGTAAACGGTGTGAAGGATAGCACATACTTGGTATTCCTGGCTGAGCAGGCTTAAATAGTTCTCGACAAATTTAACAAGAGTCTACCACCTTTGCCGAAATGAATGAAACAAGGCGCGACCTAGCTTCAGTTATTAGGTTTCATGTTATCACTTTAATTAGCTTATACCTAATCCGTATTCCGTGGCAAAGAGAATTTTATTTTGCACCGAGATACCATACACTTCTTCATGCTCGTAAAAATATTTGAGTTAACATATTTGAGTAGGATAATAACATTGTTTTTTGTTTTACGTGGGAGTGCAGATTTGTGATTGGTGATTTCCTACAACAATTGAAGAAATATTTACATATTTTTCAAAATTGTGTGTACCCAAATTGATCGTAAGGTAAGAACTGTGTGTGGAGATTTGTTCTAGTTCAATACAAAAATTACATTGCGAGAGCGTCACGTTCAAGTCCTATCATGTGGCTACTTTTGAAATGTGGAGTTTTGAACCGTATTAGGCTGAGAAGCCGCAGTATTTGGAGGATAAAGCAGTTGCAAATGCCGCTTATGCGGATATTGCATTACAAAAATTTGGCTTATGACATAGCATTTTGCATTAAGTACCACATGCTTTAAATTTATTGAGCACTCTTCTGAACTGAGAAGGTAATAGCAGGTTATGAGCAACCTGCAGAATATATTCGGAATATTGTTTTATTAGGTTATACTATCAATGAGTAGAATATAATATAGAAAGTTCATATTCTATGGCACCATTAAGTTGTTGACTTGAGGTTAAATATATGCGACGCTTTGCGTAAATAGTTTTGCTTTTACCTTAATCAAACAATGCAGACCAAACATTTTTGCTGAATAATATTACTATAGGTAATTTGAGTGAAATCACGTTAGAGGCTGATTCGCTCCAAATTGGGAATTCGTTGTAAAAAGCTGACGACTCTTAAGTACTCAAATGTTGCCCTATATTCAGGCAGCTATTTTATTATCTAATCTAAACTTGTTTCCGCAACGTTGGGCATGGGTTTAAGAAAAGTTCATTCGTAATTCAGCTTTTTAGAGAAAACCAAGCCAAAATATAGCGTCGTTCAAAGTTATACCGTTATATATTATATTCCAGCCTCCAACTTGTTCCAATATACCCTAAACCGCGGTCTAGTAATTGCCAAAGACAGAACGACATGAACCACTTCATATATTCTGAAGTTGCATAGTCTGTCCCAATTTCGCTACAGGGTTGAATTGGATGTTTAACTCGGCTGCGTTGTGCAGCTAAATAATAAATAGCGCTGTCACTAAAACGCAAACGTTATGTCTGGTTGTGTCACTAGATAGGTACTTTCATAGCCTTTTCTGACTAAACTACCAGGTGAAATTGTTTCACGAA
>JASANE010002936.1:0-58945 GCA_030248225.1 Trileptium ribeirensis
ATCTATAAATTTGGGCTCAAATTTTTAAGAATTATGTTTTGATTTCAATATTTTTCTATCACACATATCAGTCAAACTTTGTTCAAATTTTAAACAAAATTTGACCACATTTTGAGGTCAAAAACAATGGACACTGTGAAGCATCCAATATTCACAATTAATTTGTTTAGTGGGTCGTAGATGTAGCAGATACGTATATATTAGTTACGTGTATCTGTATTAATTGGGGAGCAGGCGTTGAACATACTTTTCATGGGTCAAACATACCACGTTTTAGTTATTAATATGCTTAAACTTTGCTGTAATCGTGGATAGTTTGACGAAAAATATGGTGCGTATGGCTCAGAAATTCCGTAACTAATTACTCGTAGCTCAATTACTCATAGCTATAGCTGCCAACTGGAAGAGGAGCTGCCAACTGAATATCAAGACGGATATTTTGAAACATTGCAAGCTAACCAAACAGCCACATATTTTATGCAAAGTTAGATTTACCTGACTATAATTTCGTAGACTTACTGGCGAGCATTTCAAGACAGCTAAAAATTTAGTGCTTTTGAAGGAAGAACCAGCTCTAGCAACACTAATCATGTTAATACTGTGAAAGTAACTATTTTATTTTAGAAAACTAAAGCTGTTGTGCACACAAAGCAACTATCATCCATTTAAACGAAATTTATTACAACTATATGCAAACTGTCAATGCCATATTGGTATTAGTTTTCTGAAATAAAAAAAGGGCCTCCTTTTCATCAAGGCGACGCTTTAGGATTCCAATGCAGCGCACGTAGCCGAAAAATTTCGGGGTTGCACTTAAACCCTTTCATTTTTAAGCCAAAACATAAATTGTACAGTCTCGACAAAGCTTTTGCTCCGACCGCTACAAATGGAGGAACTACGCCTATTTAGGAGCTACTGCTCTGATATTTAAAAAATCTTATTACGCGAACGAATTACAAAGCACGTACAAGCACATGTACGACGACAAAGTTGGTGATCAACTCGCCACGCAATGTACACTACAGTAAAAGGTCTCAGTATACTAAAGAAAAGGGTGAAATTCGTTAAGAGTAGTGAAAAATATATTCGTGATTTTATAATCTGTACGGTGGTAACGGCAGTAAAACTGCTGAATACTACAGGACTATTCGGTTTGTGTGGTGTGCCGCATTTTCTATTATGAAGTACCACTGCAAATAATTTAATTGATGTAGCGATAGGGCATGATAGTTATATTTGATCAGGCTAACCAAAAACGCAAATACAAAATAATATTCCATTGAGAAAGTGCTGTACTACATTAAGATATCTTTCTTTTGCCTTTTTTAGATGCCGATCCTGAATACAACAGCTGTTTCAAACGGTTGTAGGTCAACCTTACTTCGAGTTTCCTATGTTACCCTATATTGTTAGCGTTTGTCATACTGTAACGTGTTCACAGCAAGCAGACGGTTCTCTAGACTGTTAGTATCAAACTGGTTTGAACAATTATAGCTAACTTCTCAATTTGAATATGTAAATTACGGAATTCCGGCACGATATAAATAGGGTGCCATGTTTTGTTCTAGAAGTCAATTCAAAGTCTGTCGGTCGTGTCAATCGTTGCAATTCACAGCGAACATTCTAGCTACGTTTTCTACGTGGTCAAAGTCTGTCAAGCAAGCATTATTCTCTGATTTACTAAGGGAAGAACGAAGCCCGCCATAAATATTAATAAGAACATTTATTGAATTTATTTTGGCAACCGACATTGATTATTGATATTGATTATATTGACAGTTATAACAATACTTTACTTTATGTCACATTAGAAACGGAAAGAGTTAAAGAATAAGTTGATACACGATTTTTAGATATTATAAGTATTCATACACAGCCCACGGAGCGCAAATTGATTTGGATCGTGCTCACTCAGGATTACGTTTAACAAAAAGAAAAAATATGAGTGTGCATCGTATAAACATTATGACTACTATAGAATCTCCTATTACGCCGCTATATTTTACGTATATAAAATTGTTTGCCACAGTCCTTTTACGCACATTTTACAATTTTACTCTTACCGTACTTTTCGAAAACGGATCGTTAATTGAAACGACGTTAATTTTCCAGTTTTCCCAATTATCCGAAAATTATAAACAAATCACTTAGCGTGTACTTAAAACAAATGTTATTATAATTTTTGATTTTTGTTGCTCTAAATTATTAAAATTTATTCATAAAAATATATTAAGTTTTACCAAGTTTAAAATTAGATGGCTATGTATTCTTTTTATGGTGTTTCCGCGTATACTTGCTAATTTTGATGTCTCACTGTTGGAGCCATAGGGACATCGTCCAACAATGTCTGTATCGTACTAACTGTTATTTCCTATCGGACATGGTTGGTGTTAAATATGCTAAAACAATGTGCGCACTAATGAGTGTTTTTGCTGTCACACTCTACGTTTTGAACTGGATGCATCGCGAACGTTGGTTTAGCCTCACTTTGTAATTATTGGTTAGCCAGTACAGAACACGAGAAGACCTTCTATATCTTCGCAATAGATAGCTAATATACTTGATGAATTTTGAGTGGAAATTAGTCTAACAAAAATTCTCACTGGCTATAGTGGTAAAATTCGTCAGTGTCTCTCTTCCAACGTTTCAGGGGTAATAAGCATAACTCAACTATTTTTAGACGGATTGACTAAGCGATAACTCATTTGAAACCTTAACATTTGTTTTAGCCCCGACTCCGTGCCTTTTAATTAGAATGAAAACTGTTTATATAATGTTGGATAAAAAGACTAGTTACAAAAATGTTATGGATTGGCGTCTCGACAAGAGTTGGAGAAATGTGAGCCAAATTAGTCATATTTTGTAGAGCTAAAAATTGCTGTGTCAAGGTTGTATTTGCATATAATGCTTTAAAACATGGCTCCTTCAGGAGCCATAAGGCCAATATACACAAAAACTGTAATATCTCTGAAACTACAGGAGTTATAGGGGGTTATTTGTTTCACTTGGTAGTGCAATTCGTCCTCTAAATAGTTGCAAATAATTTGCTTCTAGTGTTATTTTTACGGTGCAGGTTTGTATCATAAAATGGGTATTCATTTTACACATGAGACACAAAATACCAGAAAACGGTAATATCTCCGCAATGTCTCGAGCTATGCGAATGTTTTTTATCTGGTTTGTTGAACAATTTACCCTCAATATAGCTGTATGTGGTGTGCTTCATTTGTCCTTGTTTATAATACATGGCTAGTTGAATATATGCTTTTGAGTAGGCCCGCGAAGCTCAAAATATACTTAAAAGGCAATATTTACGCAACCGCTCAAGTTATTTTGTGTTATTGGTCACTTTCTGCAAAGCAGTTCATAATCCCTGTCATTGCACATAGTGAAGCTTTAAATACACAATCAAGCGGTATGTGTCCGCAACTATCCGAGCAACATGGCTGAAATTCGACACCATTTTGTATGTATCTTCCTTCAATATAGCTGTGTGCGTGTCCCTAGCTTGCGTATTCAACACTCATAATTCATCCCATTGGCGATAAGACAAGCGTATTTAACCCTTGGTCTCAAAACAATTCCGTTGCAAAGACACTGACAATAAAAGCAACATTTCCAAGCCAATTTTAGCACGGGAAATTTTTACACACTATTTCCAAACCATCGGGGTGAAATCAAAAGTGACAGGCGCACAGTGAAGTCTCTAGCCAATTAGATATCACTATTCCAAATCATTATTTGAAGAACTTAACAGTGTACACGAATCGTGGGCTATATATAGCTTCTAGCTGTCCTATAGTTTCGCTAACATTTTTTGAAAATATTACTGATATAGTGTATATACACCCTAAAGGTATAAATGCACATCAAAATTTGAAATCAATACTGCCAGTCAGTTACAAGGTGTAGTTTTAGTAACAACACATATACCTACGCGATTTTGGTCGAAAATTGTTTTGCTATGTTATTCATTTGCTAAGAGGGCTGTTATTTACATATATATTTCTACAAGTGCAATAACCCATATCACCTGCACTTTGAACAGTTTTATCACATCAAGTTAGAGTTTACAATGCTATAGAAGAAAACAACAAAATTCGATTTAATTTTGGCGCAACAGTGACCATTTGTTACGGAGGTTTGCCATTGGAAAATGCACTTACATTCAAGTGCCATTACTATTATGTGTGGAATGTTAAACGCAGTCAATAGTAAAAAAATTGTAGATATCCATCCACCCTTTGCAGGATCTATAACCTTCGATGTGATGAAACTTTGCATCAGTGCAGTAACCAAAAAGAACTATATGACAAAAATTATTTAATTATATAATGAAAATAAATTTTAACGTTTTCTCGTGAACACGGTCTTGATGCGTCGAACAAATTATTTATGGTTGCAGTTACCTACCAGGTAAACCTAATGATGATTAGTGTCGACTTTGGATATGGTTGCAAAATCCTTTTTCGCCCCGAGTAGTGAAGCTTGGTGCACTGGATTAAAAGTCCAGTTCTCTAACAGCTGCGTTATTTCGAGGCTATTACAAGGACCTTTCAGGAGTTTCGGGAAACGTGCAATCAACGACACACGCACGAAACTTCAACTCTATATGGTTCTGGTGATCAACGTAATTCTGGGCACTCTATTTACTTTTTATCAAATGATTGGAGAATCGAAAAGTAAAAATCATAGTTTCCATGCATTTCAATGATTTGTACGCACGGCTTTTAATTTATCTCATTTGAGCAGAGTGTTATCGTAGTCTTTTCTCGCTTGATACACCCGGGCGTACATGTTTTGGAACCCAATGCCGCTAATGCTACATTAATTGCTCAATTAGAGTTGCACAATGCGTTGCAGGGCATAACGTGCATCTCGATCCCGTAACCTAAAGCCAGGTTTGCTTAATACGATAAACTTTGTTCGCATCAGAATCACCCAGTTCTGTGATAGGTCTTTAAATTATTTTAGCAGATTTAATAACCTTGTTTAATCGTAATTTTCTTTGCTAGACTGTGTTGTAATTTTATGCGATAAGCAGAGTCTAAGCTATGATTAACCTCTTAATGCCCGCAGTAGTTTGCCTATCGTGCAACATGTGATAAACTAAAGCCGACGACGCGGATCGAACACAGATCGCTGTTGTGATGAGGACAGAACCACGTAGCTATATAGAAGCTGTAGGTCGGTTCGTTAAGAAACGGTCGCAAAGTGAGTGAATAGCACTGCGAGTGCAAGCATACACAACACTGCATACTTAGTTTACACAGCTCGTTGCAATAACCGCTAATGCTAACTGCCAGAGTTGGGCATGAACAGGGAAGAGACTGACTAATTTTTCATCAATCCACATCAAGTTCCATTGGACAACTGGAAATCTTGTATTTAGCAATTCGGAGACTTGCCAGCTTTCGAAACCTCTGCTTCGATTCTCAATTGTAGCATTATTATAGAGTGATGTGAGGTTTTGTTCAGCATTACAAAATATACATAAGTGTGTTTGACAACCATTATATCCTCATATATCTGCTAAATCATAATCCAATCACTGACAGCTTGTGGTGGTCAGAGCTTACCACAAATCCTTTTACCTGAGGCCACATATACACTAGAGTCGTACACAGGTTTAGCCTACTGCACAATTGCAGACATAAACCAGACGTTTGAATAATTGCAGGTATATATTATAGGAAACAGCGAATAATTACGAAGTTCATGTATAAGTAATAGTTGTAGCAAAGACAAATGTGAAAAGATTAAATCATGTGGTTATGAATGTAAATGGCCGGCTCCTCTTTTGAAAAACTCTGAAGATTATTTCACGTTATGGCTTAGAACAAATGTTATATAGAAGGATTGTCAAATTATTTCCTGACGGTCTGTGCTCAATCTGCACGTAATAGATGCCAATGCTGATCGCCACAAACTTCTTAGAATGACTTCTGTGGATGAAATCCTGTCGACATATGAATTAAAACTTACAAGACAGGCCGAAAGGAAAACTCACCGGCTAACACATGGCTGAACAATATATCCAAAATATTTGTTTTGCTTATTACATTGCGCGCTTTACCCCATGAGAGCCTAACGGTTTGGTTAAGATTGGGAATAGTTGCGTCAACTTCAGTTTAGCCAAACATTTTAGAATTTAGTCTTTGTTGAACATCAAAATTCGATGTTGTGGTCGGTGAAGATATAGGACTAACGGTATTACGAAATATTTGGAAACATTAAACGTAATATTGCACAAGTATCGTTGCAAAAGTCTTTCATTCTAGTACGAAATACTATTACAAAAAAACTTAAAAATCAGACTTATTAAAATAATGCGGGATTCACGTTATAATGTCCCCAACAGTTGGAACTTTTGTCCCCCTGTAGTGTAGACTATACTGTAAAAACGGTGACAGTGACACCCACACCATATAACAAAATATGAGGGTGTCGGGCACACACCTAGATACCTCATTTTGGCAATGTAGTATTTCGGTGTTTTGTGCTTTGCCAATGCGGTGTTTCTAGGGTATCCTGTAGGCCGTATGTAAAATGAACCCACGGGGTGCCTGAAACCTCTCAGAAAAAACGAAAAAGCAACTACGGTTCATTGACACCGTCTGAAATAAGCCAAACTATTAGCTAGCTTTGTTTGAAATTTATTTGAAACATTATTCAAAAACACAGGGGTGTCTAAGACACCCTGTAGTCTAGGGTATCCTTGCCACTGTGTCGGCTACATAAGTTTCAAGTGGTGGGGACATTATAAGGTGAATCCCGCATAAGTTCATATTCAGTTGAACTTTATTGTTACGGACAGCGTGTTTAAGTTTAAAAAAGACTACATAGAAAGCATTTAGTCTTTGAAAAATATTTTTAGAAAAAGATTTTTGAATGCGTCTTATATTCTAAAAACATAAACCAAATGTTTAGTTTTTGAACAAATTGCATTATTTCACAACAATGCACATAAACTCTGTTTCCAATAATAAAAGAAAGCGTTATTGTTTAGAATGTATATGCTTCAGACTAATAGGTACTGTTAAAAGTACTCAAACGAAACTGTTACTAGCATCCATTAGCAATATAATTGCAAGTGACAAATGAGAAAAGAAATGCGTTGACAATAGTTACACTATATCTCAGTTGAAAATGTGCTAATGTTTAACAGTTTCTGCCCCAAATTGGTGAGCGTTATGTAAATAGAAAACGGAAATTTACGGATTGTACATATGTTCGTTGACTTTGTCTTCATCCGTTGTTAACGTATGCATGCAACATTAAAATTTGATGCATTTAGTTAGTTGGTTTATTATACGATTGAAATGGATGTCGCTTGTATATAAATGGTTGCTTTACACTCTAGTGTTATTATGAATTACATATATATATATATCTATATATATATATCTATATATATATATATATGTATATATAAATATATATATATATACATATATATATATTATTATTAATAGATGATATGTTGTTTACCGTTCGTTTGACAGGCGCAGCATCTTGTTGTGAACATTTAAAAACATTAATCGCTGTTTTTTGGTTTGTCAATACCCTTAGCTGTAAAGTTTACGATATATGGACCCTCTAGGAATCAGTGTGTGTTGTCTGTGTCATTAAGCAAGCGTTTAAGGATTTTCATTCGTACAGCCATATTAACCATTAGATCTCTGACACATTTGTTTAGTGCGTACATTGCAACACGGATTCACTTACTGAGCTTGCCGTCCAGCGTGCGTTTGCAGGTGCATTGTTGTTCGCTCGTATTATCAGGTTTCTTGGGAACCGATCAACAGCTACCTGATAATATAGTGGCTAGTGTACGAGACTCGCGTCAAGATGGTTCAGGTTACGTCTGCCGAAGCTGCAAATGTTTGCTCAAGACTGTACAAAATACACATTAGTTGAAGAAGGAATGGGTTAATCGTGAAAAAATTTTGAGACGTACAGTTGCACCTAATCAATGACAGCATAGTTCGCGATATAATTTCAGTGGCAGGTTAGTTCTGAGTGCGTTTGTCATACCCAATTTCGAAGTTGTGGTAGTATATGCACGTTTAAGGCTTTTCAGCACAACAAAAACTATTATATTAATATTTACTGGCGGTAATCGCATAAAAACCAGTAATATTTTCTTCATTTTTATACGCCCACCACACAATTTTAGGCTACAGCATGGCTATGGTATAACGTAACTCAATATTAAATTGTTTGTTATAGTTCAGAATATTCATGAACCTTGTGCCATAGTCGACAGTTTAAAACCGCAGCTTTAAATTCGCGTTAAGTCGAAGCTCTTTTATAGAAACATCACATATTGCATGGCTCTAGGACATAAAAAACTATACATTTATAGAAAAATTCTTCGAAATTTTTCTGTCCAGATGTGGTCTAGCCTTAACTTATACAAATGGAATAAATTTTTTATTATTCCGGAAATGGACATTTTCAGCGCAAACTCGAGTCGAACGGTATCGAAACTACCACTGTATGTTCAATATCAACGACTTTCGGGCTTAGGGGATTCCAGGGAAGACTAATCATAGCTCAGTAAAAACCATAAATGTCATTTATTATCGAGGCATAATTTAATTCGCTGATGGATAATTTTTTCAGCACGTACATACTAAATGTTATATGGAACTGAAGTACTTTCTTCGAAATCTAGTTGTTTATAAATTGAGCACTTGTTTCCATGTATTTATCAATCATGCTTAATTATTTGTACAGAACAAACCTACTTTTCATAGCATTAATACAAAACAAATATATTTGTATCAATACTAAATATATAACATTTGGTAAAGCAAAAGGATATCTTAGGATGGCCTATCCGGGCGAAGATCGCTAATTTTGAAGATACATCATAGATTTAGGTAGCGTTTGATTCGGCTCATAGATTTATAGTCACATTATTGCTATAAAAACAATGTTCTAATTCAATTTAACGTTCATATGAAGCTGCTTAATACAGGTAATGGGAGGAGCGACGCAAATGTTAGGGAATTTTACAGAATTAGTCATCTTACAGCCATTAAAATTAAAACTTGTAAAAAACCGAGAAAATATACACAAATATTCACATGCGGCTAAAATTCCAAAGGTGAGTTGTCGATGCAAACACTGTACGCACTCTCGACGAAGTCATGAAAACATTTAAACTTAACCGATTTCCAACCATTATATACTGCAATAAATGTGAAAGCCAGTGTGTCATACATACGTTGTAGCTCTGAGGCGAAAACATACTTGCAAATTATGCTCAGTGGCACAAAATATCCCACATACAAAAATTAAAACCGTTTGTATTACTTGATATTTATGGAACTTACACCACCTGTTAATACGCAATTTGCTGATTATCTCTTTTGTTCACTTCGACATAAATAGCTTTTGAAAACAGTGTGTTTTAGCATGAACCGATAAAGAGGGAGTAGGAACTCAATGCTACTCCGGCAGACCTAACTGAGCCATTAAAATTGCGAAAATAAAATTCTAAACTGTATTAGATTAGTTTATGGACAACGCAAGGTTCGAAGTGCGATCTCTACGGTAGGAATTTCTGGATCCGTCAGTGGTTTTATAATTAGCATAATAAATTGAATATCATAGACTTTTAACTATTATTCGTGAGCTATCACTACTAATTATCGAATGTATCTATTCTGTATGTATTCTTTTTTGAAGTGTATCACACACATTTCAAACACTATAAACTTACACAACAGCACCGCATTAATTAATGTTGCTTGTTGAAAACGATTTTAAACTAATCTGTTCATAAGCTGCTAGCAGTTATGCTTTTCTTTAGTCGACTAGGTTGTAGTATCTTACATTGGCATGGCAAGAACTATTTTCTACAACTCACATCATTTCTTGCTTACCTCACTTATATAAATATTCTTATTTAACGGTTGTGCCTTCAGCAAATTGTCGGACTAAAGTCGGGAAATCTTTGTCGGCAAGTTTTTGTCAACATTTTACAAATATTTGTATTTAGAGGTTTATTTAAGTGGATGTGTATTATTTGCTCGAAAAGATTTGTTCCTCGAACACCGTGTATTGTCTCAATAGTATGTCTCAATCAAGCAGTGCTTGACAAAACGTAAAATTCCTGCTTTAATTGACTCCATAAATGTTTGCACTTCAGCCTTTGCATTTAAAGTAACGCTACAAAGAACTTGTCTACATAGTTAGACCAGTTGATGTACCGAAAATACTGAGTCACAACAGTTAATTATTTTTTATTGTTGGTATTACTTTTAGCTATTTGCGTTAAAGTGTATCAAAAACAGAAAATTACTTGGACCTTTTCGCTGGAAATCGCAGACAGCGATTCGTTATAGTAATGTCAGGATCGTTGTCGACCACTGAATAGCCCAAACTTATCCAATAAAATTTGCTTAAAATGTGTAAGCATAATTTTAGAATCTCAAATTATTAAACCCTGTCAAATTCGGAAACATGCCAGCCCAAGAGCTGTCCAGAAAGGGTAAATTTAGCTCATCAAATTTTTACGGATGACGCCAGTCCAGCAACTTTAGCTCTTAGAAATAGCAAACCGTGTAATGTGAACATGAACATTATTATATGCGTCTATCCTGTTGTAGCCTCGGTAGTATTTGATAAAACACTGGTCGAGAACCCACGCATTGGAGTTATTACCCCAATTGAATTTATAAATACCTGTTATTGGGTGATTATTGGCTATTTTGCAATCTGAAGTGGTTACTTGCAACGTGGCTAATGCATATACACATTTATTCAACCATTCACATATTGCATTTATCGTTTGTTTATTTGTGTAAATAAGTCAGGTACGTCATAGCTGCTGTGCTGCGATCGTTGGGTAATTAGGATTACTTTGACTTGATTTTAGCAAATTACGTTGACGTTATACTCCTATGTACAAATCCACTCTGTCGTATCTCCGGCTAACTTGTGAAAAGAAGGGAACGCGGGACGTAACAAATGAAGTTTATTGAAGTAAAACAAACGGAATAAAGTTATTGCATGGAAATCAATAACTACACGAACACAGCGAAACACGAACAAAACAACTGAGACGACCCAACAGTGAGCAACACGATTATATATACATGTCTCGGATCATACGAGAACATTCATGATAATTAGAACAGTAGCTTCTAGACTTTTCGGAACCTTCTACAATGTTCTATTGTTTCTTTCAGAATCTAGAATATTTGTAAGATTTCTGGAAAGTTCGAGAATGTTCTTTTGTTACTCTTCATAACACACTCAAAAACCAGGAAAACGTCCAATATATATGAATATAACTTATCCTGTAAACCAGCGATTTTTATTCTGAATTTGTATTATAAAAAGAGTAGCGTCAAGTTAGCTACGCTGCAGCAATACGTACTGTCCATCTCTTCGTTCAGTTCGTATTGCTGCAGCGTAGCTAACTTGACGCTACTCTTTTTATGATACAAATTCAGAATAAAAATCGCTGGTTTTCAGGATAAGTTATATTTCATATATATTCAACGATTTCCTGGTTTTTGAATATGTTACTGAAGAGTAACAAGGAGCATTCTCGAACTTTCCAGAGAGATCTTACAAATATTCTAGATTATGAAAGAAGCAATGAGAACATTGTAGAAGGTTCCGAAAATTGTAGAAAAAGCTACTGTTCTAATTATCATGAATGTTCACGTATGATCCGAGACATGTATATATAATAGTGTTGCTCACTGTAGGGCCGTCTTCAGTTGTTTTGTTCGTGTTTCGCTGTGTTCGTGTAGTTATTGATTTCCATGCAATAACTTTATCCATTTGTTTACTTCAATAAACTTCATTTGTTACATCCCGCGTTCCCTTCTTTCACAAGTTAGCCGGAGATACGACAGAGTGGAATTGTACATAGGAGTATAACGTCAACGTAATTTGCTAAAATCAAGTCAAAGTAATCCTAATTACCCAACGAGTCGCAGCACAGGGACGGCTATGGAGCTTACCTGACTTATTTACACAAATAAACAAACGATAAATGCAATATATGTGAATGGTTGAATAAATGTATATGCATGGGCCACGTTGCAAATAACCACTTCAGATTGCAAATAGCCAATAATCACCCCAATAACAGGTATTTATAAATTCAATTGGGGTAATAAGCTCCAATGCATGGGTTCTGGACCAGTGTTTTATCAAATACTACCGAGGGCTACAACAGAATAGACGCATATAATAATGTTCATGTTCACCTTTCACGGTTTGCTATTTCTAAGAGCTAAAGTTGCTGGACTCGCGTCATCCGTAAAAATTAAATCAGCTAAATTTACCCTTTTCTGGACAGCTCTTGGGCTGGCATGTTTCCGAATTTGACAGGGTTTAATAATTATGAGATTCTAAAATTATGCTTACGCATTAAGCAAATTTTATTGGATAAGTTTGCACGGACTATTCAGTAGTAGACAACAGAACCTGACATTACTATAACAAATCGCTGTCTGCGATTTCCAGCGAAAAGGTCCAAGAGTAATTTTCTGTTTTGATACACTTTTAACGCAAATAGCTAAAAGTAATACCAACAATAAAAAATAATTAACTGTTGTGACTCGGTATTTTCGGTACAGCAATTGGTCTAACTATGTAGACAAGTTCTTTGTAGCGTTACTTTAAATGCAAAGGCTGAAGTGCAAACATTTATGGAGTCAATTAAAGCAGGAATTTTTACGTTTGTCAAGCACTGCTTGATTGGGAGATCATACTATTGAGACAATACACGGTGTTCGAGGAACAAATCTTTTCAACAAAATAATACACATCCACTTTAAATAAACCTCTAAATACAAATATTTGTAAAATGTTGACAAAAACGTGCCGACAAAGATTTCCCGACTTTAGTCCGACAATTTGCTGAAGGCACAACCATTAAATAAGAATATTTTATAAGTGAGGTAAGCAAGATGATGTCATTATTAGAAAATAGTTCTTGCCGTGCCAATGTAAGATACTACAGAATCCTAGTCGACTAAAGAAAAGCATAACTGCTAGCAGCTTATGAACAGATTAGTTTAAAATCGTTTTCAACAAGCAACATTAATTAATGCAGTGATATTGTGTAACGTGTACCGTGTTTTTGAAATGTATGTGATACTCTTCAAAAAAGAATACATACAGAATAGATACATTCGATAATTTAGTAAGTAATAGCTCACGAATAATGAGTTAAAAGTCTATGAAATCTCAATTTATTATGCTAAAGTATATAAATTACCACTGACGAGGAATCCATAAAAATTCCTACAATGAGAGATCACACTTTAAAACCTTGCTACGTCCATAAACTAATCTAATACAGTTTTGAATTTTATTTTCGCAATTTTAATGGCTCAGTTAGGTCTGCCGGAGTAGCATTGAGTTCCTACTCCCTCTTTATCGGTTCATGCTAAAACACACTGTTTTCAAAAGCTATTTATGTCGAAGTGAACAAAAGAGATAATCAGCAAATTGCGTCTTAACAGGTGGTGTAAGTTCCATAAATATCAAGTAATACAAACGGTTTTAATTTTTGTATGTGGGATATTTTGTGCCACTGAGCATAATTTGCAAGTATGTTTGGCCTCAGAGCTACAAAACGTATGTATGACACACTGGCTTTCACATTTATTGCAGTATATAATGGTTGGAAATCGGTTAAGTTTAAATGTTTTCATGACTTCGTCCGAGAGTGCGTACAGTGTTTGCATCGACAACTCACCTTTTGGAATTTTAGCCGCATGTGAATATTTGTGTATATTTTCTCGGTTTTTTACAAGTTTTAATTTTACTGCCGGGATGACCTAATTCTGTAAAATTCCCTAACATTTGCGTCGCTCCTCCCATTACCTGTATTAAGCAGCTTCATATGAACGTTAAATCGAAATAGAACATTGTTTTTATAGCAATAATGTGACTATAAATCTATGAGCCGAATCAAACGCTACCTAAAATCTACTGATGTATCTTCAAAATTAGCGATCTTCGCCCGGATAGGCCATCCTAAGATATCCTTTTGCTTTACCAAATGTATATATCTAGTATTGATACAAATATATTTGTTTTGTAATTAATGCTATGAAAAGTAGGTTTGTTCTGTACAAAATAATTTAAGCATGATTGATAAATACATGGAAACAAGTGCTCAATTTATAAACAACATTTTCGAAGAAGTACTTCAGTTCCATATAACATTTAGTATGTACGTGCTGAAAAAATTATCCATCAGCGAATTAAATTATGCCTCGATAATAAATGACATTTATGGTTTTTACTGAGCTATGATTAGTATTCCCTGGAATCCCCTAAGCCCGAAAGTCGTTGATATTGAACATACAGTGGTAGTTTCGATACCGTTACGACTAGAGTTTGCGCTTGAAAATGTCGATTACCGGAATAATAAAAAATTTATTCCATTTGTATAAGTTAAGGCTAGACCACATCTGGACAGAAAAATTTCGAAGAATTTTTCTATAAATGTATAGTTTTTTATGTCCTAGAGCCATGCAATATGTGATGTTTCTATAAAAGAGCTTCGACTTAACGCGAATTTAAAGCTGCGGTTTTAAACTGTCGACTATGGCACAAGGTTCATGAATATTCTGAACTATAACAAACAATTTAATATTGAGTTACGTTATACCATAGCCATGCTGTAGCCTAAAATTGTGTGGTGGGCGTATAAAAATGAAGAAAATATTACTGGTTTTTATGCGATTACCGCCAGTAAATATTAATATAATAGTTTTTGTTGTGCTGAAAAGCCTTAAACGTGCATATACTACCACAACTTCGAAATTGGGTATGACAAACGCACTCAGAACTAACCTGCCACTGAAATTATATCGCGAACTATGCTGTCATTGATTAGGTGCAACTGTACGTCTCAAAATTTTTTCACGATTAACCCATTCCTTCTTCAACTAATGTGTATTTCGTACAGTCTTGAGCAAACATTTGCAGCTTCGGCAGACGTAACCTGAACCATCTTGACGCGAGTCTCGTACACTAGCCACTATATTATCAGGTAGCTGTTGATCGGTTCCCTAAGAAACCTGATAATACGAGCGAACAACAATGCACCTGCAAACGCACGCTGGACGGCAAGCTCAGTAAGTGAATCGTGTTGCAATGTACGCACTAAACAAATGTGTCAGAGATCTAAATGGTTAATATGGCTGTACGAATGAAAATCCTTAAACGCTTGCTTAATGACACAGACAACACACACTGATTCCTAGAGGGTCCATATATCGTAAACTTTACAGCTAAGGGTATTGACAAACCAAAAAACAGCGATTAATGTTTTTAAATGTTCACAACAAGATGCTGCGCCTGTCAAACGAACGGTAAACAACATATCATCTATTAATAATAATATATATATATGTATATATATATATATTTATATATACATATATATATATATATATAGATATATATATATAGATATATATATATATGTAATTCATAATAACACTAGAGTGTAAAGCAACCATTTATATACAAGCGACATCCATTTCAATCGTATAATAAACCAACTAACTAAATGCATCAAATTTTAATGTTGCATGCATACGTTAACAACGGATGAAGACAAAGTCAACGAACATATGTACAATCCGTAAATTTCCGTTTTCTATTTACATAACGCTCACCAATTTGGGGCAGAAACTGTTAAACATTAGCACATTTTCAACTGAGATATAGTGTAACTATTGTCAACGCATTTTCTTTTCTCATTTGTCACTGCAATTATATTGCTAATGGATGCTAGAACAGCTCCGTTTGAGTACTTTTAACAGTACCTATTAGTCTGAAGCATATACATTCTAAACAATAACGCTTTCTTTTATTATTGGAAACAGAGTTTATGTGCATTGTTGTGAAAATAACGAATTTGTTCGAAAAACTAAACATTTGGTTTATGTTTTTAGAACAGAAGACGCATTCAAAAATCTTTTTCTAAAAATATTTTTCAAAGACTAAAAGCTTTCTATGAGTCTTTTTAAACTTAAACACGCTGTCCGTAACAATAAAGTTCAACTGAATATGAACTTATGCGGGATTCACCTTATAATGTCCCCACCACTTGAAACTTATGTACCCCACACAGTGGCAGGCACACCCTAGACTACAGGGTGTCTTAGACACCCCTGTGTTTTTGAATAATGTTTCAAATAAATTTCAAACAAAGCTAGCTAATAGTTTGGCTTATTTCAGACGGTGTCAATGAACCGTAGTTGCTTTTTCGTTTTTCTGAGAGTTTCAGGCACCCCGTGGGTTCATTTTACATACGGCCTACAGGATACCCTAGAAACACCGCATTGGCAAGCACAAAACACCGAAATACTACATTGCCAAAATGAGGTATCTAGGTGTGTGCCCGACACCCTCATATTTTGTTATATGGTGTGGGTGTCACTGTCACCGTCTTTACAGTATAGTCTACACTACAGGGGGACAAAAGTTCCAACTGTTGGGGACATTATAACGTGAATCCCGCATTATTTTAATAAGTCTGATTTTTAAGTTTTTTTGTAATAGTATTTCGTACTAGAATGAAAGACTTTTGCAACGATACTTGTGCAATATTACGTTTAATGTTTCCAAATATTTCGGAATACCGTTAGTCCTATATCTTCACCGACCACAACATCGAATTTTGATGTTCAACAAAGACTAAATTCTAAAATGTTTGGCTAAACTGAAGTTGACGCAACTATTCCCAATCTTAACCAAACCGTTAGGCTCTCATGGGGTAAAGCGCGCAATGTAATAAGCAAAACAAATATTTTGGATATATTGTTCAGCCATGTGTTAGCCGGTGAGTTTTCCTTTCGGCCTGTCTTGTAAGTTTTAATTCATATGTCGACAGGATTTCATCCACAGAAGTCATTCTAAGAAGTTTGTGGCGATCAGCATTGGCATCTATTACGTGCAGATTGAGCACAGACCGTCAGGAAATAATTTGACAATCCTTCTATATAACATTTGTTCTAAGCCATAACGTGAAATAATCTTCAGAGTTTTTCAAAAGAGGAGCCGGCCATTTACATTCATAACCACATGATTTAATCTTTTCACATTTGTCTTTGCTACAACTATTACTTATACATGAACTTCGTAATTATTCGCTGTTTCCTATAATATATACCTGCAATTATTCAAACGTCTGGTTTATGTCTGCAATTGTGCAGTAGGCTAAACCTGTGTACGACTCTAGTGTATATGTGGCCTCAGGTAAAAGGATTTGTGGTAAGCTCTGACCACCACAAGCTGTCAGTGATTGGATTATGATTTAGCAGATATATGAGGATATAATGGTTGTCAAACACACTTATGTATATTTTGTAATGCTGAACAAAACCTCACATCACTCTATAATAATGCTACAATTGAGAATCGAAGCAGAGGTTTCGAAAGCTGGCAAGTCTCCGAATTGCTAAATACAAGATTTCCAGTTGTCCAATGGAATTTGATGTGGATTGATGAAAAATTAGTCAGTCTCTTCCCTGTTCATGCCCAACTCTGGCAGTTAGCATTAGCGGTTATTGCAACGAGCTGTGTAAACTAAGTATGCAGTGTTGTGTATGCTTGCACTCGCAGTGCTATTCACTCACTTTGCGACCGTTTCTTAACGAACCGACCTACAGCTTCTATATAGCTACGTGGTTCTGTCCTCATCACAACAGCGATCTGTGTTCGATCCGCGTCGTCGGCTTTAGTTTATCACATGTTGCACGATAGGCAAACTACTGCGGGCATTAAGAGGTTAATCATAGCTTAGACTCTGCTTATCGCATAAAATTACAACACAGTCTAGCAAAGAAAATTACGATTAAACAAGGTTATTAAATCTGCTAAAATAATTTAAAGACCTATCACAGAACTGGGTGATTCTGATGCGAACAAAGTTTATCGTATTAAGCAAACCTGGCTTTAGGTTACGGGATAAGAATGCACGTTATGCCCTGCAACGCATTGTGCAACTCTAATTGAGCAATTAATGTAGCATTAGCGGCATTGGGTTCCAAAACATGTACGCCCGGGTGTATCAAGCGAGAAAAGACTACGATAACACTCTGCTCAAATGAGATAAATTAAAAGCCGTGCGTACAAATCATTGAAATGCATGGAAACTATGATTTTTACTTTTCGATTCTCCAATCATTTGATAAAAAGTAAATAGAGTGCCCAGAATTACGTTGATCACCAGAACCATATAGAGTTGAAGTTTCGTGCGTGTGTCGTTGATTGCACGTTTTCCGAAACTCCTGAAAGGTCCTTGTAATAGCCTCGAAATAACGCAGCTGTTAGAGAACTGGACTTTTAATCCAGTGCACCAAGCTTCACTACTCGGGGCGAAAAAGGATTTTGCAACCATATCCAAAGTCGACACTAATCATCATTAGGTTTACCTGGTAGGTAACTGCAACCATAAATAATTTGTTCGACGCATCAAGACCGTGTTCACGAGAAAACGTTAAAATTTATTTTCATTATATAATTAAATAATTTTTGTCATATAGTTCTTTTTGGTTACTGCACTGATGCAAAGTTTCATCACATCGAAGGTTATAGATCCTGCAAAGGGTGGATGGATATCTACAATTTTTTTACTATTGACTGCGTTTAACATTCCACACATAATAGTAATGGCACTTGAATGTAAGTGCATTTTCCAATGGCAAACCTCCGTAACAAATGGTCACTGTTGCGCCAAAATTAAATCGAATTTTGTTGTTTTCTTCTATAGCATTGTAAACTCTAACTTGATGTGATAAAACTGTTCAAAGTGCAGGTGATATGGGTTATTGCACTTGTAGAAATATATATGTAAATAACAGCCCTCTTAGCAAATGAATAACATAGCAAAACAATTTTGGACCAAAATCGCGTAGGTATATGTGTTGTTACTAAAGCTACACCTTGTAACTGACTGGCAGTATTGATCTTAAATTTTGATGTGCATTTATACCTTTAGGGTGTATATACACTATATCAGTAATATTTTCAAAAAATGTTAGCGAAACTATAGGACAGCTAGAAGCTATATATAGCCCACGATTCGTGTACACTGTTAAGTTCTCAAATAATGATTTGGAATAGTGATATCTAATTGGCTAGAGACTTCACTGTGCGCCTGTCACTTTTGATTTCACCCCGATGGTTTCGAAATAGTGTGTAAAAATTTCCCGTGCTAGAATTGGCTTGGAAATGTTGCTTTTATTGTCAGTGTCTTTGCAACGGAATTGTTTTGAGACGAAGGTTTAAATACGCTTGTCTTATCGCCAATGGGATGAATTATGAGTGTTGAATACGCAAGCTAGGGACACGCACACAGCTATATTGGGCAGAAACATACAAAATGAGTCGAATTTCAGCCATGTTGCTTGGATAGTTGCGGACACATACCGCTTTATTGTGTATTTAGAGTTTCACTATGTGCAATGACACAGATTATGAACTGCTTTGCAGAAAGTGACCAATAACACAAAATAACTTGAGCGGTTGCGTAAATATTGCCTTTTAAGTATATTTTGAGCTTCGCGGGCCTACTCAAAAGCATATATTCAACTAGCCATGTATTATAAACAAGGACAATGAAGCACACCACATACAGCTATATTGAGGGTAAATTGTTCAACAAACCAGATCAAAAACATTCGCATAGCTCGAGACATTGCGGAGATATTACCGTTTTCTGGTATTTTGTGTCTCATGTGTAAAATCAATACCCATTATGATACAAACCTGCACCGTAAAAATAACACTAGAAGCAAACTATTTGCAACTATTTAGAGGACGAATTGCACTACCAAGTGAAACAAATAACCCCCTATAACTCCTGTAGTTTCAGAGATATTACAGTTTTTGTGTATATTGGCCTTATGGCTCCTGAAGGAGCCATGTTTTAAAGCATTATATGCAAATACAACCTTGCACAAATTTTTAGCTCTACAAAATATGACTAATTTGGCTCACATTTCTGCAACTCTTGTCGAGACGCAATCCATAACATTTTTGTTAGTCTTTTTATCCAACATTTATAAACAGTTTTCATTCTAATTAAAAGGCACGAATTCGGGGCTAAAACAAATGTTAAGGTTTCAAATGAGTTATCGCTTAGTCAATCCGTCTAGAAATAGTTGAGTTATGCTTATTACCCCGAAACGTTGGAAAAGAGACACTGACGAATTTTACCACTATAGCCAGTGAGAATTTTTGTTACACTCGTTTCACTCAAAATTCATCGAGTATATTAGCTATCTGTTGCGAAGTATAGAAGGTTTGCTCGTGCTCTGTACTGGCTAACCAATAATTACAAGTGAGGCTAAACCAACGTTCGCGATGCATCCAGTTCAAAACGTAGAGTGTGACAGCAAAAACACTCATTAGTGCGCACATTGTTTTAGCATATTTTAACACAGACCATGTTGCAATAGCGAAAATAACCAGTTAGTACGATACAGAGTCCTTGTTGGACGATGTCCCTATGGCTCCAACAGTGAGACATCAAAATTAGCAAGTATACGCGGAAACACCATAAAAGAAGTGTAAGCGCATATAATTTTAAACTTGGTAAAATTTAATATATTTTTATGAATAAATTTTAATAATTTAGAGCAACAAAAATAGAAAAATTATAATAACATTTGTTTTAAGTACACGCTAAGTGATTTGTTTATAATTTTCGAATAATCGAAGAACTGGAAAATTAACGTCGTTTCAATTAACGATCCGTTTTCGAAAAATTGACGAGTAAGAGTTGACAAATTGTAAAATGTGCGTAAAAGGACTGTGGCAAACAATTTTATATACGTAAAATATAGCGGCGTAATAGGAGATTCTATAGTAGTCATAATGTTTATACGATGCACACTCATATTTTTTCTTTTTGTTAAACGTAATCCTGAGTGAGCACGATCACAAATCAATTTGCGCTCCGTGGGCTGTGTATGAATACTTATAATATCTAAAAATCGTGTATCAACTTATTCTTTAACTCTTTCCGTTTCTAATGTGACATAAAGTAAAGTATTGTTATAACTGTCAATATAATCAATATCAATAATCAATGTCGGTTGCCAACATCAATTCAATCAATGTTCTTCTTAATCTTTATGGCGGGCTTCGTTCTTCCCTTAGTAAATCAGAGATCACGCTTGCTTGACAGACTTTGACCACGTAGAAAACGTAGTGAGAATGTTCGCTGTGAATTGCAACGATTGACACGACCGACAGACTTGAATTGACTTACTGAACAAACCCTGCACCCTATTTATATCGTGCCGGAACTCCGTAATTTACATATTCAAATTGAGAAGTTAGCTATAATTGTTCAAACCAGTTTGATACTAACAGTCTAGAGAACCGTCTGCTGTGTGAACACGTTACAGTATGACAAACGCTAACAATATAGGGTAACATAGAAATTCGAAGTAAGGTTGACCTACAACCGTTTGAAACAGCTGTGTACTCAGGATCGGCATCTAAAGAAGGCAAAGAAAGATATCTTAATGTAGTACAGCACTTTCTCAATGGAATATTATTGTATTTGCGTTTTTGGTTAGCCTGATCAAATATAACTATCATGCCCTATCGCTACATCAATTAAATTATTTGCAGTGGTACTTCATAATAGAAAATGCGGCACACCACACAAGCCGAATAGTCCGGTAGTATTCGAGCAGTTTTACTGCCGTACCACCGTACCAGACTATGCAAAATCACGAATATATTTTCACTACTCTTAACGAATTTTACCCTTTCTTTAGTATACTGACACTTTTACTGTAGTGTACATTGCGTGGCGAGTTGATCACCAACTTTGTCGTCCTACATGTGCTTGTACGTGCTTTGTAATTCGTTCGCGTAATAAGATTTTTTAAATATCAGAGCAGTAGCTCCTAAATAGCGTAGTGCCTCGATTTGTACGCGGTCGGAGCAAAAGTTTTGTCGAGACTGTACAAATTATGTTTTGGCTTAAAAATGAAAGGGTTTAAGTGCAACCCCGAAATTTTTTGGCTACGTGCGCTGCATCGGGATCCTAAGCGTCGCCTTGATGAAAAGGAGGCCCTTTTTATTTCAGAAAACTAATACCAATATGGCATTGACAGTTTGCATATAGTTGTAATAAATTTCGTTTAAATGGATGATAGTTGCTTTGTGTGCACAACAGCTTTAGTTTCTAAAATAAAATAGTTACTTTGACAGTATTAACATGATTAGTGTTGCTAGAGTTGGTTCTTCCTCAAAGCACTAAATTTTTAGCTGTCTTGAAATGCTCGCCAGTAAGTCTACGAAATTATAGTCAGGTAAATCTAACTTTGCATAAAATATGTGGCTGTTTGGGTTTCACTGCAATGTTTCAAAAATATCCGTCTTGATATTCAGTTGGCAGCTCCTACTCCAGTTGGCAGCTATAGCTATGAGTAATTGAGCTACGAGTAATTAGTTACGGAATTTCTGAGCCATACGCACCATATTTTTCGTCAAACTATCCACGATTACAGCAAAGTTTAAGCATATTAATAACTAAAACGTGGTATGTTTGACCCATGAAAAGTATGTTCAACGCCTGCTCCCCAATTAATACAGATACACGTAACTAATATATACGTATCTGCTACATCTACGACCCACTAAACAAATTAATTGTGAATATTGGATGCTTCACAGTGTCCATTGTTTTTGACCTCAAAATGTGGTCAAATTTTGTTTAAAATTTGAACAAAGTTTGACTGATATGTGTGATAGAAAAATATTGAAATCAAAACATAATTCTTAAAAATTTGAGCCCAAATTTATAGATCAAAATTTTTGAACTTCTATTCCTTGTTTCTTATTGGTTAAAGTAAATGGATACAATAGATTGGACACTATTAACACGTTAAAATTCACCAAAAATGCAAAAAAATCTTTCAAATTTGTGTCAAATTCGAGCTTAAAATTGTATCATAATATGAACAATTTTGAGTCCATATTTGAGCAAAAAATTTGACTTGTGAACTCACCTTCAGTGTTAATTATGTGCTAGCCAGCAAAAAGCATGGCAATACCTAATTACATCGTAACCGCTAGCTAGCAAACTAGTTTAATATATAATCCCTTATACATTATTGCACCATAAATCGAATTTATCATTTCAAAAATACTGACAATAAAAGAAACATTTAGTTTTCTGATCCGGCAATTGCTTTACATCTTTTTGTCAAAACTAAATCTGCAATCGGAATAAAACCAACAGTATTCGTCTATAGCCATTGTTATCTAGCACTGAAAAGAATCGATTAAATTTCGCTGGATTTGTTAGTCAAATCTCATCTGAGCAGACAAGATGCTAAAATTCGCATAGTTGCCTTTGAAGTACAAAATATGTAGATAAAGTCAAAAATTTCAGGTGGAAAATATTTCAAGCACTAAAAATACTTTCCAAAATAAGTATAAAAAGTCCATCTTTAACCTGCAGCGAATCTTCTAGGCAGCAATTTTTATTGCGGAATTTTTCTGGGCAGATAGTTTTAAACCAGATTAAGCACAGAGTTTTAACGCAAATGTTTTTAGTATAGAATTTTCTCCGAAGAGAGAAATAATAGTTAAATTTGACTCTCTTTAGCTTTAAAACTAAACCGTTCCAATATGAATCGTTGTGTATTTCGTGTAACGTTCAATACATAGCTTCCGGGTTTAAGGAGCCTTGAAAGCTATAGCGCAGCAACGAACTTGGAAACATACAGTACAGGATATAAACTCGGTTATTATAGTGATTCGCCATCTAAAATAGGTCTGTTTGGCGTCATTCGTCGCACGATAGGCACATTTTGAATAACCATTTAATGCATGAGTTTAATGTGCATATGCTTCGTATAAAAATTGTTTTCAAATATTTTTACTGGTCTTTTCAAATCTCTTTTTCATCCTTCTGCTTTAAGACGATTTCGCTAAACAATAAACAATTTCGAATTAGCTACTCAATTTTTACAGCACCACACAAAGATAGCAAACAATTACGCATGTGCAAACATATAGAACGATGTAAATTCAATCCTAGCTCTTTGCAATCTATATACATTGGGATTCATTGCGCACGAAAGCATTAACCCCAAGGATAGATTTTCATTGACATTATGAAAAAAGATATTTTATTGTTCGTTGCTTCATCTAAGAACGCTTACAACTTGTGTAAAAGAATAAACACTTTCTGTAGTTGTCAAGACCGCCGAGGTCTTTACCAAACCAGCTTCAGAGTTTAAAAACACATCGTTAAAATCCACATTTGTGTGAACAAATATTTACCCAACAATATGTCACTTTATATCAATTCATCAAGTAGTCAGATTGTCCACCGCTCTTTCACATCGTAGAAATGATTCATTAACAAGTAAGCGAACACGCAAAATTTTAATTCTGCTTTACTTAGGAGCCGAGGTAAAAATAGAGAGTCTTTCTTTTTAGCCACCACCAGCCCCAAAATTGGTCAAGTTTGGCAATAGAGTAAGAATTTTGATGCCATTAATATTACATCGATAAGCAGGCTTTACAAAGCGTGCATTTCGGCTGCATTCTTTAGAAATATGCTGCGATATTTCCGCTGGGGTACCCAAAATTGGTACCTAAATCTTTCTAAAAAATCTGGGTGCCCATGGTGATAAATGTATAATTTTGTACAAAATTTGAACCACTTTAGACAGGTGAGTCGCACGAGGCTGATTTACGAAATTTTTTGAACGTCTAGGTTAAAGCTTATACCCAGATTTAGGCTTAGGTTTTCCTATAAATGGGAATAAATCTAACGCGTAAACACATATGTACATATATAAAATATTTACATTTATGTATATGTATTTATACACATACGTATATATGTATTATAGGGACACGGCAGTGTCGCTATCATATGTTTTATGCCAATACTGGTACATTTTATAACGAGGTTTTCTGGAATTTTATGAAAACCGACGCTTAAGAGTTTGTTCAGCATCCGAAACAGCCGACGTTGATTATTTATTTTTATTATTTCGTCCCAGACTTTACTGCATGAACGAAGCGCAATAAATTAAGGAAAATTTTGAGAACACGGCTTTGACTGAATAGAGATTTATTTATGCAGTGACGTACGTTCCACAAACGCATTTTCTGGTGAATAGAATATTCACGTCCATGTCGACATTATTTCGTTTCCATTCATATTTCAGCCTTATTTTTGTTTCAATTTCTAGACAAAATATAAAACATGAATCATTTATTGATAATATACCACCGAATAATTTTTGATATCTAGTTACGTGGCTTGCCAAGTGTAGCTAGACATTTCCTGGTGCGCTTATAAGTGGGCTATAATTATTTGTGTCTCTAGAAGCTAGGCTGGGCCGAGGGACTACGCTTCGGGAGGAAACGTGCGGCTCGAGCGAGGAGGTGCGGTGCCTCGGGAGGTGGGCGTGGCTAATCGCGCGGAGGGTGCTGCACCAACCGTAGAGATGAGGGTCTGCCGTCCCGGGGTGGGGCATGGGGGTGCGGCCCCTAGGGGAGGGGAGAGGTGAGGTGTGGCGTCTCCGTGGAAGGGGTTCGGAGCGGGCTGGAATCCTTCCACCTTGAAATCCTAGATCCCCCACCGCTTGGAAGTTTACTGGATATATATTATAGGTGGTAAAGAGCCATATTTTTCATGTTGCTCGACTCGCCTCTTCGTGATCAGTATCCGGCTCGACTTGTTCCCGCTCTTCCGATGAGTCAGTATCACCGCTCAGACTCCAAATAGTGAAAGTTGCCGGATAACTAATATTTGAGATAACATATGCAAACCGTCAAATACGCTGTATATTTGATTTTAGAGCTTTTAACACCCGAGCTGATGTAATCTCTGCTGTTATTGCTTTTGGCAGACTATTATGCTATAACAACAATTGTTATAATAATGTTTGTTATTTTAGAAAAGAGTTTTTAACTGCCGGACCCGGATTCCTCGATATACTGGACTTCACTCTCTTAAACATATCTTGGGCTCTGGCTCTGCTCTTCAGATATTATAGCAGGCTGAGCTCTACAGCTGGGATGTCTTTAGACACAAATTCTCAGTTGTGTTACAGCTTCATCATTATGTTTACACTAAAATTTAATTTTAAATCTGAAGAGTATACCGTTACCATGTAAATGAATAATAAAAATGCTGCTGCAACACAAGGCTTTTTTCAAAAATCTAACCTTAATAATAACTACAAAAACATATGACGACTGCCAAAGTTGTGGGCAAAGAACTCAAAGGACATATTGCGTGCTAGGTTTCAAAGCTTAACAAAGCGACTTGACTTCAATAAACATGTAGTTTAATACTAACGATTATGCTTTACGAAGATGCTACATATATGATACAGGTACGGTCCCTGTATTAAAAAGATCACTAGCTGACACGTATTACTTTGAAATGGCAAAATTTTAATGCCGATACTTCAAACACTATATATTTGCCCAAAATGAAAATTCTACTTTTTCTTTTAAATACCATTTTATAAATTGAAATGACTTTTAAAATAACAATCTTAAGCAGAAAATAAATTTGTCTGCACTATTTTTAACGACTGTAATGAGGCATATACAATGGCCCCTGCGTAAACGAAACGTAATGTTTTAAAGATCACCATGTTTAAAATATTTTATACTCCTAAACTCACGGATAATGCATAACTACAGTCACTTTATGTATTTATTGATATGCTATCACAGAAAACGACACTAAATGCCTCTAAATTTTGCCAGTCGACTTATGTATTTGTCGCTATAACAACGGTTAGAATTTTAAAAAACTTTGTGTGGCAGCAGCATTTGCATTAAAACGTATTTCGAAACATGCAGTGAACATTAACTTAAATTGTTCAAATCTTGTTTCAACATTTTGCATGAATAAACATAGCCATTTTATATTTTAGGTCGTAGCATGGTTACCTTGTATATTCAGGGTGTTTCAGAAGTAACTAAGACTGTTTGATGCTAACTATCGGTTGACTGGGCAGAGGTAGCTCGCCACTTTTTTGTATAATTATAGACAAGTATTAAAAGTTTACTTACTTTGCGAAGAGAGATCTCAGAACAGCTCCGTCTGTGCACCGCCAAGCTGAATGTATTTCTCCAGTCGGGATGGTACAGATCGGCAAACTTTGGCGCATAAGTCCACTGGAATTTTAGGAAACGCTGAGTTTATTCTGTCCATCAATTCTTGAGGGTCCTTCGCCCTACTTCCATAAACATCTTCTTTCAGAACACCCAAAGAAAGAAGTCAGGCGAAGTTAAGTCTGGTGACCTAGCTGGCCACTCGATGGCACCTCTGCGGCCGATCCATCGATTCGGGAACCTTTCGTCCAGCCAAGCGCGGACTTCGGTAGCGTAGTGAGCTGGGGCTCCGTCATGCATGAAGACAAGGTCCTCGGTTGCGATTTGCGGGTAGACATTCACAGATAAAAGTTCCAAATAGCTGGTTTTATTGACATTTCCGTCAAAAAAGAATAGACCAACGATGCCTTGTGAACAAATTCCGGCCCAGACACAGACTCCAGGGGCGTTGACCTCTTTGTTAATCGTGACATGTGGAATGTCTTCAGACCAGTAAACACAATTATGGCGATTAACATGACCAATGAGCTTGAAAACCGCCTCATCGGTCCAGAAAATGCGATCAATGTCCAACGCACTGCTTTCCACCATGCCCATAAATGTCTCACAAAACTGGACTCTGCGATCGAAATCATCATCAGAGAGTCCATGGATAAGACGGGGCCGAAAGGGCTTCAAGTTAAGCTCCTTGTAAAGGCGCCAAACGGAAGTATGAGGAATACCCAGCTTGAGGGAAGCCCTTCGAGTTGACTTCTGGGGACTCCTGGATACCGCAGCGCTTAATGCAGCTTTCTGGTCCCCATTTGTGGCAGATTTTGGACGACCCGGCCTCAGCCGTTCCGCTACACTGCCAGTGTCCTAGAATCGAGAAATAATATCAGCCATCGTCTTGCGAGTAGGAGGTATTGAGTCGAAATGATTTTTCCACTGGCGTGAGACTTCGGCATAATTTCCGTATTTATAGTAAAGTTTTACAACACAGATTTCTTCAGGCAGAGATCGTCGTGGGGAATCCATGGTATAAACAGTATATATTTATAATAACCTGAAATATTAAAAACAGCGATAAACAACCATTGCGAAATATTACGTCAGAAGATATTGATTGACAAAGTGTGGGTAGTTACTTCTGAAACAAACTGTATATATGTATATATATGTCTATATGCATATATACATATATGTGTATTTACATATTGATGTATGCATATATATATTATATATATTACGAGATAAATGGTATGGGAACAATCAGCTTTGGAATAGTAACAACGGTCTGACCGAGCTGTCATTAAGGTTAGATTTTTGTCACGTATGAGTAAATTTTCCAAGGTGCGGAGACAAAATTCAGGGTTTCAATTTGGGCCGATGGACTGGCCATTAATTGAAAATTCGATAGAATTTGCTGCAGATCGGCAGTTTTGTATATATGGAAAGATAGCCTATAGAGTTCGTAATATTAGGCGTCGTTTAGCTTATTTACTATACGGGCTGAGACGCCCGAGTGCTCCGATACCCTTGTGGCTAAATATCGACAAGAGCCGCCGATGTAATCTGCTTCACAAAGAGAACAAATATGCAAGAAAATATATATTTACCGTACTTTTCGGAAATCCCAGATTCCAATTTAGTACGACTTTTGCCGTATATCTAACGAAATGATCCGGAACTAGGTCTGATTTGGTGGTTGGTATAGAACAAAATGCGTCCTAGACCGCTGATAGAAGCTGCGAAGATAAAAAGAGATCGCACTATTTCGAGCTAACTCAAGACCTAAAAACTTCTGTACATGTATCCGTTACAACTGCAAGACGTAAATTCTAAGCTGTGCGCACCTATCACCTTAGTACAACAATTACTAAAGCACAAACATAATACGTTATACGAAGGGCATCCTGGTCACGACATAGCTAATGCGTCGTTCACAGAGAAATGTGTGCGCTTACTCGACATCGTCAGCATACGCGCACGTGTGTATGGAAACATTACATTCGATAGTATGTAACAACCTTCGTGAGTTGTTACACAAAGCGGGTTCTACATAACAACTTTAGTGCGTTGTTAACACATAATTGTTCGTATCTAACAACATGGCTAATGTTGTTACGTGCACTCGCAGCTTTATAACAATAATCGAATGTTGTTACGAACAGTCTTAGATATACATACTCAGTCCGAGGCTGAGGGGATAGCAGCCGTGCTCCGGGGCTCAGGTCGGCCTTCGGTCTTGAATGGGTACGCCAGTTTACGGGCGAGGACGTATGGCAGATAGATAGAATGTCGAAAATTGTAGATGTTAAATTTCAGTTTATGATCATTTGTTAAAAACAACATGATAATATCTTCCTTTGTCCGTGAGACCATTTATTAAATTGGGACATTTCGTTGTGTTTGAATTAAAGTTTAACTATGCGTTTGATCCATCTGGGACAGGCAGGCAATTTCAAATTTGTTCTCGAAATAAGGTGCCAACTGAAGTTCGTTTTCCGGGGTAGAATTATTAAAAATGTTGATTTTATCGCAAATATTTCTGTAATGGCCGGTCTGATTTGACTTAATGTGCCACTATGAGTGATTATACATTGAACCAATTTATTAAATACCTGTCGCGATGTGCCTATGTATCATTCATGCTTTGTACTGTCTACCCGATATCCATCAGTGACGTGAGTGAACACAACGGTCTCATGGATGGATTTAGTTAATCTAGCAAGTTGATGACATCATCGGTATATCTCTTCAGTATGGGAATAGATAACAAATTCATCCAATATCGAAACGGTTTTAGATGCTTCGATTTTGCCACAAGTTTTATGCTGCGCGCATTTGTGCATATCTACGATTCAAATACCATCCGGATTAAGCCTTCATATTGCTGAAGCGCTTCTGTCCATTGTCCTGCTTTCGGTGTATTTTGCTGCTGCTTTCTCGTTAGTTAAAAAACCTGCAGTGAAGCTGCTGAGACAACTGTTCTAGCAGAGCATGTAGTACGCGCCTGAACCATCTACAATCTCTACCCCACTTCAATCATTACTAGTCAAATTGTTTTACCTCTTTTGAATTATAATTCAAAGCGTATATACATTGAGACATCAGGTATAACACGGGCGGATTTAGGGGGTGGATTGGGCGGCTAGCCACCCCCTCCCTTGCAACGCCAAAACTATTTTCCCATATTTATTATACCGATCAAATACATAATATATATAAGAGGGGGAGTTTTCGCCTGTTTATTATTTATCTGAATGTTTGCCTTCGAACCCTGTCAAAAGTATTATAGTTGCACCGGAAAACCCATGTATATTCTGAATTAGTAAAGTCCAACTTAGGTTAGAAACATATTTTTATACCTCTAAAGGGTATAGTTTAGGAGTTAGCTAATTATATATTAGCTTAAGATATGAGTTAATTGGTAGCACCGCGTAAAATCTCAATTAACGAGCGTCGTTGAGCTGGCCATATCTCACAGTACAATGATGGGACTATATTCAGGCATTATATTTACGGAGGGACGTGCGAGAAAAAAGGCAATAATAAAAACAATACTAGGTCATAATGTGGAACATATTGTAGATCATATTTGTGTATTAAACGAATGATTTTTGCGTCCTTTGAAAAGAAACAGAGTTTATATGGTGTTCCGAAGAAGCCCCTCTAAAAGCTCTTTCCAAAGTCAAGGATGTCGAGCTCACCTTCAACCGAGCTATCGAAATTGCAATGAAGACGTAGGAAACCGTCAATGTGGCAAAAATGACTGTCTATCGATCAAAGGCAAATACAGTCAACAAAGTCCAACCTGGATCAAAGTCAAAACAGTTCAAGCCTCAAAGACAGCAATTAGCGGCTCGGAGGAACGGTGCGAATTCGGCAAGAAGGGTCCTTGAGAAAGGCGTCTGTGGCAGATGTGGAAAGTCAAATCACACAGGATAGGACTATCGATTCAACGACTCAACATGTCAATTCTGCAAAAAAGGACATATCGAGGCGGTTTGCCTATAAAAGAAGAAGGTACAGGGCGTTCAATCTGTCACATCGATTCATCTGCGGACGGTCAAACGCCTATCAACCGATCTCAGCTACAGTAACAACTCAACTTGGAACCAAATCATTTTTCTTTGACGTCGACGCCGGCGCTGGGGATAATTTGCTCTCGGAATCCATGTGCACCGGCACCACACTCTCCATGCAAGTCGACGGGATTCAAAGTCCAGCAAAGCCGAAAAATCTCAGCAACGTTGTGTCAAAGTTCCTGGGATTGAATTTGCTTGTTATTATTATAATTGTTATTGTAATAATGCAGAGACTTGTTCAGTTCTTTTATGCTGTAGCAATAATGGCGATTATTCCATGGTTAAATACATATTATCTTGAACTCAGTATCATCACCGCACATCACAACTATCGGCAACTTACACTAGACTCACAATCAACATCCCGCGACATTTGAAATATAAACACTTCAAGTTAAAATTTATGACCTACAAGTCTCATTTAATTATACACAGCAGCGCGTCGCTTTGCACTGCAGTGTTAGATCAAGTGTGGCGATTGATATTAAAACATATAACGAAAAATAGAATTTTCTGACCGCTGTTAATAACCGAGTTTCTGAGCAAACAGTGCATTACATAACACAGAAATATATTATAGAGGCAGTACTAAACTGTAGGATTCTGTGCAACCAATATGCCATTTTCTTTAAAAATTCTTGGCTTCACGCATCTTGTTGAGAACTGTAGAACAATGATGGATAGCTTACTGTTTAGCATAATTGAAAGAGGAACTGTATGCATAAATACAGGACTGGAAAGAGAGTGTTAGTGTGTTTTATTTAGTTACTGTTGTGTTCATTAAAGTGAAGTGAGGAAATTTTCAAATTTCTACATGGTCATATCAACCGGGTTTCTCCAGTCTTATTGAGTGTCTTGTGTTGTGAAACTTGGGCTTATTTTGTTCTGATTCCATATCAGATAGAGACAGAGCTGTTGCTTTGAACGGAACTCTGAAAACGTTATTGCTGCACTTGCCGTCCACTACTGCACAACATACGAACTTGCTGCCTTGAACAGCAATCCCGAGTTAACTAACTATCTCAATTTGTGTTCTTCACTGTTGCCGTACGACGTTCTAAATTTTGCCGGCGTGGTTCAACGTGTATACCAGGTGAGTTCAGTTAAAATTTTACCTAAATATCATCGCGCAAACTACTCCGTGTAAGAGTAATTTTGTTTATAGTCGCTAATTACTGTAAAATTCGAGTGGAATTTCGAATTCCATCGTGTTTTCAGTTAGCAATTAAACCAGTACTTTAAGTAAGAAGCTTGTGTTTAACATAATGAGTAAATCAAATGAGGTAGAAGATATTACGACCCATAAGGAGCGATCGCCACAATTTCTACTCGCAGCCGCGTAACGTAAATCAATCCGTACGTCTGTGACAAAGGACGTCAACACAGCTCTAGTGACGTTCAAGGCGATAAATAGTGAAAATATACTTGAGGCTCAAGTATATTTGACAAAGCTGAAACGTCACCGTGAAAATTTGCTTGCGATCGATAATGAAGTTTTCCAGCACGCCGTTCTGCAGGAAGCCGACGTGTTGAAAGAAGCGGATAGGCAGATGGAATACTTAGACAAGCTTGATGACGCAATTGATCGCCTCGATGTTTTGATACGATGTGCAGCCTCCACTGATACTACTGCTAAGCAACTTTTCGATGCAAAACCTCAGGTGAGAACTCCCAAACTGGAGCTGACTGCATTCAAAGGAGATCCGCTTCGGTGGGAAGAGTTCTGGGATGACTTTACCTGCAGCGTCGATTCCAGGTCTGATTTGACTACCATTGATAAATTTAAGCTGTTAAAGCAATCGCTGCATGGTGAGGCATTAAGCGTTGCGAATGGCTATTTTTTGACGCAGCGAAACTACGAGGAGGTAAAGTCTGCTTTGAAAGAGAGGTTCGGAGATCCTCAAGTAGCGATTTTTGCGCACTTTGAGGCTCTGTTGGAGCTAAATCCAGCTTCACATGAGGTCGAACAGTTGATTGCAATGCAAGATAAATGCGAGGCGGACATCCACAGTCTGTCCGCCCTTGGTTTAACTGAGGACACATACGGCATGGTCTTCGCCCCCATCCTTTTGTCCAAACTTCCGCGCTTTGTTAAAATGGAGATGCACCGAAAGAATAGTTCGCAACGCTGGACTTTGAAAGCACTCCGCGACCATCTTAAAGAGGAGATCCGTGTTCGGGCCAAGAGTGATCGTGCGTTCGCTGCAAACTCAGATGTTCCTGCCAAATGCAACGACAAAAGCGGGAAAAGTAATAGAACCTCTAAAAAACCAATATCTACGTCGGCCGCTCTGCTGACTGCAGGAATCAAGAAAAGGTCAGAAACAAATTCATGTGACTCGAAGTCATCTATTTCAAACCCCATGCAGTGTGGGTTCTGCCGTGGTCCTCACCGCACTTGGGACTGTTCTGTATATCCGACAATGGAATCGAGGCTGCCACTTGCGCGTGGTCGTTGTTTCAATTGTTTATCCGAGAAACACCTCAAAAGTTCATGCACTAGTCAGCGCAAGTGCATGTTCTGCAAAACCGCTGGACATCACAGCGCACTGTGCTACACTAAGTTTGGCAAGCCAACAAAACGCGAACTTGTTAATACGTTGCCGCAGAATCACGGTGCCAATGAGATTCTGCCTACATCTCCTGTTGGTGATGTTCACACAGTGCAAGCCGCAGGAAGCTCGTGCAACACCAACTTCCGAAACGGGAAGGCGATGCTGGAAACAGCTCTGGTGACGGTCGTCGGACAAAGAGGCACGACACGAGCTCGCGTAGTATTCGACAACGGCAGCACGTTATCATTTGTCCGAAGCAAGCTGGCCAACGACATCGATGCTCCCACAATCCAGAAGGCAGTCACTATGCTTGGTCGATTTGGAGACGCATCCAGAGTTAGCCAACAGCACACCGTTGTCGAAGTCCGGTTTGTTCTGCCAAGCGGGTCGGAACTAATTTTGCCGCTGCGACAAGTTAACCAGATCTCCGCTCCAATGCATCTGATTCCTGTATCATTCGATTCACTACCGCCTGAACTGAAATGCGATGAATTCGTCGAGCTGGTCGATGAACCCACAAGTGCAAGTATTGACATTTTGATTGGGCTTGATCATTACTACGACTTGGTGGGACCAGAAATATGGAGAGGCAGAAATGGCATTGTTGTGAAGCAAACAGCTTTTGGAAAAATTTTCACGGGTTTCCTTCGTGACTACCCTACTCCGGCCGCGGATCACCAGATGCTTATCACCACTTTGCCATCCAAACAGCATCTCTACGATTTAGAACGTTTCTGGTCACTTGAAGAAATAGGTACCCAAGAGCGGGTTGACAAATCAGACGACGAATTAGCGGTGGATGCCTTCAATCGAACCGTTCGATTCTCGAACGGTCGATATGAAGTTAAGTGGCCATTCAAAGCGAACACCCTTGATTTACCTCGAAATTACGACGTGGCTCTAAAACGATTATCTGGTACCATTCGCAAATTGGTTCAGAAACCAGAGTTACTGCAACAATATGATGGCGTGTTCCAAGAACAACGGCAAAAAGGGGTCATCGAAGAAACTCCTGCCGCTGCACAAGGACCGGTTCATTATTTGCCTCATCATGCCGTGATTACTTTATCGCGGGAGACAACAAAACTTCGTGTCGTCTTTGATGCGTCCTCCAAGCCCAACCCGCAAGCGTACAGTCTCAATGAGTCGATGTTCCGCGGTCCGGTGTTCCTCAACGACCTTTGCGGTCTTCTGCTTCGATTCCGGCTACCGAAATTTGCGATCACCAGCGATGTCGAAAAGGCATTTTTACAAATTGGCCTGCAGTCCGAGCACCGTGACTGCACTCGCTTTCTCTCTCTGAGAGAAACTGACAAAGCAATTTGTCCTCAAAACCTAGTGCAATACCGTTATTGCCGGGTTCTGTTCGCGCCCTTTCCTACTCGCTGCTGTGATTATCCATCACATGAAACCCATGGATACTGAAGTCTCATGTAGTATCATGATGAATACCTACATGGACAACGTCTTGGGTGGATGTGAATCATTGTTCGAATTGGCAGCATACTACGAGGAGTCGAGATCACTGTTTTCGTCGATGTCGATGAATCTTCGACAATTCTACACCAATCATCCTGATGGTAATTCGGTGATACCTACCGAAACACGAGGGAAGAGCCGTAATCCTTCAGTGCTAGGACTAAAATGGAACTTTGAGAAGGATACAATAGCCACTACCTGTTCATCGAAAATGGTCCAGGCTATATCAAAACGAAACATCCTACATTGTTTAGCTTCCCTCTACGACCCATGTGGTTGGTATTCTGCTGTGACGGTTTGCGGTAAAATCCTGATGCAACAGCTTTGGAAAGCCAAGGTTGCTTGGGATCAAGAGCTGAGCGATCCTGATGTGTTGAAAGCTTGGTCAACGATTGCAGCCAGTCTTGATGGCATTAGTGGTCACTCTGTCCCAAGATACATCTTCAGCGCCTTTGGAAGCACGGAAGACGTGGTTCATGAACTCCATGCCTTCTGTGATGCCTCAGTGAGAGCGTACGCTGCCTGTGTTTACCTGAGGTCGTCGAATGGCCAAAAAACAACAACAAATTTGTTGTTTTCCAAAAGCCGGGTCGCTCCAATCAAACCGTTGACAATTCCGAAGCTGGAACTCTGTGCAGTATTGATTGGTAACCGGTTGCTAGCCTTCATCGCGGAACATCTCCGGCTGCCGATCCGGTCTAGAGTGGTGTGGACCGATTCATCATGTGTGCTCAGTTGGCTTCGTCGAACAAAGGTATCCATTGTCTTTGTTGAAAATCGTCTGAAGAAGATTCGCAACTTTGAGGATCACCAACAAAGATATGTTCCGAGCAGCCAAAATCCCGCTGATATTGCTTCTAGAGGAGTACGCTTTGAAGAATTAAAATTTTCCATGCTCTGGTGGAAAGGCCCTTCATGGCTCATTAATGAAGCTGAGACGTGGCCTAAACCGTCCGAATCTAGTGTTGAGAGCTCCCCGCAGTTATCCGCTAATACCACGGAAGAAGTACAAATGCAACTTGTAGTAAACAGCTGTCCGCAACAGAGGGATCCTCTGTTCAACTTGTCTCGTTATTCTTCACTGAACCGTCTACTACGTGTAACCGTGAGGATTCGTCGCGCTATTCAACGAATGCGGGCCAAAAGGGTGATGTCCAAGACCATAACCGTACCAGAAATCAAGGCAGCGTTACATTTTTGGATCTTACGTACCCAGAAACAGTGCCTACCTACCCTTCCGGTAGACAAACGTGATTCAAAGTGGCGGAACATCTCGCAACAGCTCGGTTTGTTTACCGCCGCTGACGGAACAATACGCTGTCGAGGGCGTTTTCGGTCATCTGACGACCTATCTGATGATGCGAAATACCCTATTCTGCTGCCGAAGACGGGTTTTTTTGTCAACTTGGTAGTCAAAGATTGCCATGTCAAAGCTTTACATTTTGGTGTCAAACACACGCTTGCAGTACTCCGCGAGCGATATTGGATCCCAAACGGACGATCCGTGGTGAAAAGTGTGTTGCTCAAGTGCCAAGTATGTCGAATTCACAAAGGCGGATCATTTGTTACGCCTCAACCACCCGCCTTACCCAGTTTCAGGTCTTCGATCCGTCGCCCGTTTGAATGTACCGGTGTTGACTACATCGGTCCATTATTCGTGCGGGATCTGCCGAAGTCTCGTAAATGCTGGATAGTGCTTTTTACGTGTGCTGTCACCCGAGCGATGCATCTAGAAATCGTCGATAACCTGTCGGCTACCGATTTTTTACTTAGCCTACGAAGATTTTCTGCCATGTGCGGCAAACCAGAGTTATTGGTCAGCGACAACGGCAGTTTCACAGTGCCGATCGCCTGCTCCAGAAGATGTTCCGGCAATTACAGGAGGACGCCAACGTTTCCGACCAACTATCTACTGAGGGAATCACATGGAAGTTCACCGTGGAACTGGCTCCATGGATGGGGGATTTTATGAACGCCTAGTTGCTACAGTCAAAGAAGCTCTCAAGAAATCGTTGGGAAAGTGGCTGGTCACAGCTATTGAACTTTCGACACTGTGTTACGAAGTCGCCTACGTAGTCAACAGTCGACCGTTGGTCTACCTTGAAGATGATCCAAGTGATACTGTGTTGACGCCACTTGATCTATTGTTCCGTTCTTCCAAGTGTTTTCCCGATGGTTCTGGTGAAGAATTCACTCCGTCCGACAAGCCAGGTGAGTTGTTGGCTCACTGGCGAGCGGGTCAAAACTTGTTGAAACAGTTTTGGGACACTTGGAGAACGAACTACCTTGTTGCATTGCGTGAGTTCCACAAGCCAGTCACAACGCGCAACGCTAGTTTTCTAACTCCGAAAGTTGGGGTGGTGGTGTTGCTCAAAGAGAATCTTCCTCGGTGTTCCTGGAAACCGGGGGTAATCACGAGATTAATGGAGTCTGCCGACGGAGCAGTAAGAGCCTTTGAAGTACGCTTACCGTCAGGAAACCACGTCGTTCGACCGGTGAAGTTACTGTATCCAATCGAAGCAGGTAGGAACATGGACGTCGTTCAGACGAAGGATGAGGCGTTGGTGCCAACCGGGACTTCACAAGTTGTCAACAGTCGTACTTCGTTGACACAACCTCGAAAAGCTGCTCAACATGCGGCTGAGGTAACCAGGAAAATGTTATCCAATTTATAACAAACTACTGCACGGAGTTGCTTGATTCTAAATTCAAGCTACTCGAAGCATTGGCTGTGCAAGAACAGCCGTGCTTAATAAAGCTATCAAGTTTTAAGTTTACTATTTAAATCGAGAATTCAAACGTTTATCGTGGAATTACTTAGTAGGTGCCAATGATGTCCAAACCTTAAATTTTCCTAAAAAATTTTTTTTAAATTGGTGTATGAACTTTATGTGTCGGTTCCTTAATAGTGCCTACACTTGTGACATTTTCATTTAGCTATGCCATCAATCATTGACGTCGTTCCGGGACATCCCATTAGCCCAACCCACACGTATTCTCAGCGACTAAAGCTCAGAAATGTCAACATCACGTCGCTCCGGCAAGGCTTCCAATATGTCAGGCTACTTCACCATGGCGAGCACGAAGCGGCTCATCAGTTGCTGTCAAACGTATCAATGATGTGGAACCCCGAGCGTATCATTCCGTTTGCTGACAAAGCAATTAAGCGTGAAAACGTCAATTTCGTTTGCAAATCTGGCGAAATTATGCGCGCAATCATACTTCATCAGGTACAAACTCCGTCTAATCCATTCCGCGTGGCTTTAGAAGAAGCGTTGGACGCGGTCACGGATCCGGATGCCGTCGAATTCCGAGTGTATTCTAGCCATTATGAAGACATCTTCACATCGGGGTGTCGATATGGTAGCTGGAAAGATGACGATATCCCAGGGTTCAACGTCTATGCCGAAGTATTGAAGGAAACGGTGTCGCTGTTGCGTTCAAATCGCCGCATCGATAATCCTTTGTTCGACGAATTAATGACGAATTGGGACCTGTTCAAACCGTCAGTGCCTAGGTCCTTGCTGCTTGTAAGCGACAGCCAAGCACGGCTCATGAACGAAATAAGTGCTGGTGGCGACGTCATTCCAGTCAGCGGGGGAAAGTATGGAGAAATGGTCAACGTGTTAACAAGCGGAAAGTTTCAACTGTCCGACTATAAGTGGATTGTCGTTTACTGTGGCATTAACTGTTCGGTTCGGCGCGGGTACGAGTTTACTCAGAGGGATGAAGAATGGCAACGACTTAGAACTGTATTGGTGAATGAAGCGGCAATACGCGACAAACCATCAGTTTTATTTTGCTGCTCATTCGACCACCCCACTGCAAACCGTGACAACCACCGACACGTGCAGTACATCGAAAGTCAACTTCTGGGCACTCAAGTAATGTGCGTCAACTGGGATCGTCTTGGAGATCCATTTCTACTGCGCAAAGGGCTACTAAATTACAGCTTGTTCAACGTCGCCGGCAAGAATCCGCGGCAATGGCATCGTGAGATCCACATCAACCATCGCGGCCTCCGCCTTCTATGGAAAACGTGGTGCCAATTCCTTGACGGGATGATGTTTGTTCGATACACGCTGAACAAAACACCCAAGAGTGTGCCAAAATCGGTTTTTCAACCTGTTGTCTTTGATTCATCGAGCAACGGCAATCCTGAACAATTTGAGCTGTCATCACGTCCATCGGGATCAAAATTGCGGTCTGAAGTGATTCCAGTCCAGCATCGAGGTGATAAGCGGTTTGCGGAACCACTGGATCGCAGTAGGCGAAATGGTAAACATCACCAACGATTGGAGCCTCGAGCTTCATCGCCAATGCGGAATGGCGCACATTTGAGCCCTTCAGACTGTCGTAATCAAGAGGCTAAACGTGGTCGATATTGAATCGAACGTTCTTCGTGGGGAATGTTGAGAACTGTAGAACAATGATGGATAGCTTACTGTTTAGAGCATAACTGGAAGAGGAACTGTATGCATAAATACAGGACTGGAAAGAGAGTGTTAGTGTGTTTTATTTAGTTACTGTTGTGTTCATTAAAGTGAAGTGAGGAAATTTTCAAATTTCTACACATCTTACTGCTTTGGGCTGTCGGATTCATAAAACTTTACATCCAGCCATTAATTGCATATCTCTATTCTAACTATAACGCTTTTGGTCTGAATATATAATGTAGATAATAAGTTTGTTGTGCTATGTGTTCTGTATGACAGTTTTGTAGAACGGGATATCTTGGAATCTTGAGCATTGGCCATAAAATAAAAAGTACTGTTGTTTTGAAGACCGCTACCAGCTTATATACGTGGATTCGTGGTGTCTAGTCAAACGCGCGTTCTGGTTTGCATTATAAAGGTAAAACAATAAGCCTAAGCTTACTAAGGACATTTCCAAGATTTATTCCGTATATGCTGACGTTCCATGTTCTCGGGAGGGGGTAGCCGTCGGAGGTGGCGGGTTCTGAAAAAAGTTAACGTCCCACCCCCTCCGCCGTCGTCAACCCATTTTTACACCACCATTTGTGCTAATTTTTAACTGCTTTATACTAGTTTTGCCAAAATCTTCCGCGTGCTGGGTAGACCAGAGCCTCGATATGAAGGTGGTCCGACGCTTCAAGGTAGTGGTAGCCCTTCTCTGAACACCCGCCTTGACATGTATAAATAATCCCCTAGCGGTGCATTGCCTAACCGTATGCAGTCAGTGCACGCATCATAATGTGAGCTTCGCATTGCTAGGTCGCCAATTTGGACTCAAGCGAATGCACCAAAAAGGTGACCTTTTCATATTTTGTCAGTGTATTGTATTACTGTGGGACGTTAGAGAGTCCAATTTGGCACTTACACATGATCATTAACTACAAATTAATCTCATTCGTATCCAACGCGCCAACCGATCCGCCAACCCCCACGCATCCGCTCGGCACCGTAGACGCCATAAAGTTTCGCAAAAATTAAGAAAAATTAAGGATACTTAGGGAACAATAACAAAAATTTCCGAAAATCAACAAAAATTACGAAAATTTAGCAAAATTCGCGAAAATTATGAACTTCTGCAAATATCAACATTCTGCCAACCTGCCACCCTCCTCGGTAACCCGCTGACTCCTTTGGCGGTCGAATACCGATGTCCCACGCCCGTGGCACTTTTCTACAATACCTTGAGATCTCGGACCTTGAGCATGTATTGTTCAGACTGTTCATAATAACATTCGATTGTTGCTATAAAGCTGTGAGTGCACGTAACAACATTAGCAATGTTGTTCCGTACAAGCAGTTATGAGTAATGGCTCGTTTACGCTAATTTGTGTGCGCCGTGACCTAGCTATGTCTCAATAGTCCAGTTTTTCTACCTAGGACAATCAATAGTCATTGCTGACTATTTGTTTTGTCCGCATTTACTTAGCTAGCTACGTTTGATAAGGTGGGAGTCATGGCGGACCAGACCGGACAAATAGATCAGTCTCATGGCACTGCTGCTGCGCTGGGCGGCTGCCAAAATTTAAATTTCCTGCATTGGACGACTGACAAAATTTAATTTCCCGCGCTGGATGACTGCCAAAATTTGTATTTACTGGGCTGGACCGCTGCCAAAATTTGAATCTCCGCACTGGGCAACTGCCAAAATTTAAATTGACAGCATGGGACAGTTCGAAAATTTAAATTTACAGCATTGGACAATTGCTAAAATTTGAATTTCCCGCGCTGGACAACTGCCAAAATTTGAATTTTGCGCGCCGGACAACTGCTAAAATTTGGATTTCCCGCGCTGGACAAGTGCCGAAATTTACATTTACAGCGTTGGACAGTTTCCAAAATTTGAATTTCGCGCGTTGGGCAGCTGCCAAAATTTGAATTTCCCGCGCTGGACAACTACCAAAACCTGAATTTCCCGCGGTGTACAACAGCCAAAATTTAAATTTACAGCGCTGAACAGCTGCCAAAATTTTCCTCATAACATCGTTTATGCATTGAGATATGTACGACCGATACGTTATACTGTCAGTTTGGGCTATTAATGACATGCTACATAGCGCTAGCGCATAGACTGACGCATAGCGCTGACTGATATAAAAGTCCACACAGTCACGGCAGACTGTCGCATATGTCCGTTGTAGTAGCTACGTTGTTACACGGACATGCTGATAGTCACCGCCGCTATTGGGACATAGCTAAGCCACGGCGCACACAAGTTAACGTAAGCGAGCCATAACAATGTACCAAATTATGGAGCGCACAGACAAATCCTTGAAAGCTGCTCAGGAGAGGAATCGGTAGAGATATAACGTGCGAAGCCATAGGTAAAGCACCGCGATTGATAGTGATAAGAGATTTTGAATGATTCCTGGGTTTAGGAGGATACTAAACAATGGTAGAGATACAGGGACGATGTGTAGGCTGATAGGGCGAGCAATATCGTTACTTACCAGAGGTAGCAACATGAGATCTTACTAGAAGCGAGGCAGTAGAAACTTGTGCAACAAAAACGGATGGTAGCGAAAACCAATCAACAGGATAACTACAGGCACACAAACCAAAAATTTAACAGGCTTCAACAATGATAACAACAGTAAGTGAAAAAGATTCCTTCTTGAAAAAGTTTTCGGGCGAATCTAGCTAGTAAAATAGTGATTAACCATTTAACTAGCTACCAGGAATTCTTTATATTATAGAAACATCTGGGTCAGGGCACACCGGCAGCCGGACGTTTTACTGGAGTTTGTCCTAAAATAAAAGGCGGGACCCATTCTGACTCCATTTGGAGGAACATGCTGCAACAACGTATATATATGCATACATAAAATGCATTGTGTATATAATATTGTATCAAATATTACCACTGAGATCTAATGTAATACTATGATCGCAATTTGTGAAATACAAAATAAAAGATTTCTTATTGGAATTAAACGATATCGCAATTGGACAAACAGTAGGCTACAAAATATCATAAACCATAAGGGAAATCATACAAAATTACCGAATAATAGGTGAGAAGGAGGTTTTTGGTGAGGATCATAAAAAGGTTATGTCGTCCTTCAACGTCCTTCTATTCTAAAATTTCATAAATCTATTGAATTTATTACTAATTTTTCCAAATTTTCTTAGTGGGATACAAAGGGCTGTACATCATAAAGAACCAAGGGCCAATCTTTTCCACAATGTTTTCATTTAGAGCGTATATATATTTATGCTAAGGTGTCGGTTTAAATTTGAAATTTTGAAATTTCCTGTGCTTTAGGGCACTTCGGGCTCCAAAGAAAAAAGGGAGGAGGGGGAAAGGGTATACCAAACTATAAAAAAGTGATCCCGATGCAGCGTCGGAGCAAGTCGAAGCCGAAGTCGGTAGTTATAGATATTTCTGTTTTGGAGGTTGTCGCCATGTCTTGGTATGGCTTTCTGTTTGCTTGCTTGTTTTGTTTCGACATTTTCTCTTCTTTTCGTTTGCACTGCGTCTCGCCGTGCAGACGCGGTGGAGGGTCCGTCCTGGTGATTTTCTGGATTTCAAATTTAACTAGTAAGAGCGGTCGTTGCGGGTGCTGGAGCTACCAGAAGATGCTCCGAGCCTCCGCAAGTGCAGGCGCCCAGAAAAGTTAAGGAGTTACGCTTGTTTATCTAAAATTATTCCCACCTTTTCATGCCGTTCAGACACGGTAGAGGACCCTGCCGATTTTTGAATAAATAGTTTAGTGCCTCCACGCTACAGAACCACGAATAGCCCTATCCCCTCTTAATTTTTATTCATCGGCTTCACTGGAGAATGGCAAGTATTTTGCACCGCTAAAAGGCTTGAGTGTGCATCATAGGTCAGTGAGGCGCGGGTGGCTCCAGGTCGAACAAGCAAATAATGTGCGAATTGAATCATGGAGAAACTCATAAGCACCAACGACAGACGTGGACATTTGTAAGCCAGGTCGTGAGAAAGTTTTGACTAGGCAACAAAGAGAATCTTTGATGGAGCTACCCCAAAGTTCGAGTTTTTAAAGTTCAAGTTCTTGGTCGATTAAATATGGAACATTCAAATCTTGGAGGAGCGCTCCCACGCGAGCAGACACGGTAAGGAGTCTGGTCACCTTTGAAGAGATAATAATTTTGGTTGGGTGGACCCGGACACTCCCATGCGGAGTGAAGGGTCATAACCCTTCGAATGTTATTTTCCCAATTCAGCTCCTTATTTGTCCACCATCGAGAAAGGCAGCTTTCAAGATTTACAAAGTAACAAATTTTTAACTGTCCAGGATTTTTCTTAAAACTGAGGCTTATATTGAAAGAGCTTATCCTCGTTATGTAGTTCTGGAAGACGATGAAAAATTCAACAGTAGCTACTCCCGGGGGTTTTCAAGCTGTAGCTGCAACCTCTGGGAGCTCTCAATCCGATCACTGCCTTATTCCAAGTCAAAATGGCTATCGCTCAACTGAGATCAAAAATATACCGCTCTACGTCGGAAATTTTGGGGCCGATTTATGCAATGATTAAGCACCTTAAGAGAATCACCTTGGCAAACGAGTGGGACCACGCAGAAATGGCACGTTTATTAGCAGCCTACCTGCGAGAATCAGAACAAACATAATATGGTGCAACAATCACTCAAAGAATATTTAGTAACTAATTAAATCGCTAATATAATAGAGTATTCAGTTGCGAAGTAGGAGTCAGGGTCCAAATGAACTTGTTGAAATTTTTGCACGAGATATAGAGAGCTTAGCCAGAAAGGCTTATCCAACGATTGAGAGGACAGTAGCGATCGGCTTGCTGTGGACAAACTTTTTGAATGGGCTTAAGCGCTCTATCAGCGGTTTGTCATAACGTGGAATCCTATTTTCATGCAGGCGGCTATTTCTAAGGCATGCGAACAAGAATGCTATGAATTGATGGATCAGCCTTGTCACTCTTGACGAACCTTTCAATACTGATACTAGAAAGCACGAGGTTCCCAGTAACCTTGAGAGCAAACTAGTGCACCGTTCACAGATAAATGTGTCCACTCACTGCACATTGTAATACGTACTGTCATGTTGATACCTACATCATTTGTGGCAGTCATGATGCTTATTGCTACAAAATCTGAGCGTCACCATCTTTGTTGCACTAAATTTGTGTCAATGTTCACGATTAGTGCTACAGCGGAATAATCGATACGTAGCACTAATCAGGACAGTTACCACCAGACATACAGTGATAAACCGTACATATACCATTGGCGTTGTACCAATTTAACAAAATGTAAGTATTGTCACTCTTTATTCATACATGCTCCTAGGGGCTCACTCCCTGAGGCCCCCTCCCTCCCTCGAAGGCCCGGCTATTCCCTGATAAAGTAATACTGGCGAACTTTTTTCTAGAGGAGCACAGGGTGGTAAAATGTATTTGGTAAAAACTGTTTTTATTATAAAACTTATTTATTCCAAAGTGAATATATACTCGAATAAATTTATGGGGATCCTGCACATTTTATAATAATAGATAGACTGAAAACTATTGTAATGGTAAGGTACGAAATGTTTAGCCAACCAAAAATTGACGAAATCGAAACCAAGTTTCAGAAATCACGCATTTTGTTAGAACAGAATTTAGGCGATTTGCAATTTGAGGTAAACCGTTTTCTAATAACTATCGACGTTGTGCAGTTACTGTGCAGTTAGTAGTAATTAGAAGTGCAACAATTTTTAGATTTCTCTAGTCAAAAATTGGTAAAATGAGGAAAAAGTACAGATATTAATCCTGGTCCCAGAATAGAATTTTGACGTTTCAATTTTCAAAAAAAAAATTAGTTTTAAAATATTCGTTTGGAAACGCATCATTTGATGGTAACTATCTTTGATTGACACATTCAGATGTCATTGTCTTGGCCTAGTATCTTTATCTTCGACAATTGAGCTTTATTGAACTGAAATTGTGATAGCAAAAGTTGCGTTGTTGAATGTATAACACCGGCAATTATCTGCGCCTATTAATATTACTATTGACAATTTTAATTTAAAATTTCGGTTATTTAATCCATACAAACATCTGAGAACTTCAATCATTCCAGTGATGGAAAAGTCTACATATTTACAACCGCTGTATCGATAAATTTAATATTTATTTAATTATATAAACTTAGCTTTAAATTAATCACCTTAGGGCATTTTTCTGGCATAACAAATCATATAAGAGATGTTGCTTTTAAAATGATTCAATTTAATGGTGAAATCTACATCGTGGCACAATTTATATGAGCAGGTATATTATTAAAACGCTCCAACCTAACATATTATGCAGCTGAACACTGCATGAATTGCGCAGCACAATACAGTATAAATTGCACACCATAATGCTGTAACTTGCCCGCCCACGTTGTGGCCGTGAGCGTGCGATAATTTTGTCAAAAATTGGTGTAAAATCAGTTGAAATTGGAAAAGTTGACAAAAAATTCTCCGTGGGAGGGAGGTCTATCCCCGATGACAGCCCCTCACCCGACAGACTATCGACACCTATGCCATAGAAATAGACCTGTGTTAGATTGAAAAAGCCACATTTTGAAAATTTTGCTGCCAAAACACATATATTAGGTTATACTGTAAAATGTATTAGTATCGCACTACTTACGTTTCATTAATATAATTCATTTATATTGCGTAGCTTCTTGGCGTAGATTGTTGTTCAGACGCAATTGATGGAAAACTTGAACTATTCCCACTGTGTAAATGACTTAACACCAAAGTTAATTTACTCATACCGTTTCACCAAAAACTGAATTGAAACAGGAAGCTAAAGTAATCAAGAGGATTTACAAAATTTAACATGTGACCTAATATTGTTATATTACTTGTTTTGAATTCTGAAACTAAGTGTTTTAATGATTATTATGTGGGTGAAAAAACTGTCGCTCGGGTGAACTTCTCTCCTCGGGAAGCCGTAGGCCGACTTCCTCCTCCATAACGACCCAGCTACCCCTGGGACCTCGGACGACACGTATGGTTCCATTTATACACATGCACTCTGCAACTGATTGTTATAGCGGCACTAAACACCACGTGATATAGTTGAATTATTAGAAAGTAGTTTCGTTTATCATCTTTAGCTCCGTAACTGATAGCAATATTTTGGAAACTTCGGTTAATTTGGCGAAATCTCATCAATTTAAACTCCCAAATTCTTTATCTCTACGTAACACATTGTAGTATGGTATATGTGAGCATGTAGGAATATAAAACTATTAAATCCTTAATTTACACAAGGTTTAAATCAACCATTTATTCAGTATATTGACAAGCTGCGTGTTGTGAGCGTTGATAATAAAAGTTACGCGTGGTTTGTACATTTTAACTTTATACTAAAAATAGAATTCCGTGTTTTACATTCAACTGCTGCTTACATCGTCTCTTTTCGAAAACTTAGCAGTTTGCTAGCATCTATATATAAAAAATAAAATTAACCGGCTTGTCTAATGGTTTGTTTTATGGGAACAGATAACAGAAACTCGTTGCTGTGCGCCTAGATATATGTTGCACGTTTAATATATGTGGTGTATCAAATTACGATAAAACAATATGTACACCATGTCATTAGCTGGAATAAAGTGCTCGACACTATTTCCATCAGTAAACTTCCCAATTTCATACATTGGATTGAAATACAGTAAATATATATATATCACTCACACACAACTACACTGTAAAGTAATACGAATACCTGCTACACAAGCACAGCTGAATGCAACATGACGTAGTTTTAACAATTAACCTTATCATGCCCGACTCTGCCAAACTGGCATTAGCGCGCATGCGAGGCTTTGTGCCAACTAATTAAGTCGGGTTGCGTGAGTTTGCACACGCGTTGTTATTCGCTCGCGCTGTGAGTACTTACAGAACTGAGCAACAGCTCCCAGGTAGCTCATTGGATTGCGACGTCGTTCTCTTCAATGTGACCGGCATTCGATCCATGGCATGGGCTTGAGCTCCTCAAACACTGCACGATAGGCAAACTAGTTCGGGCGTCAAAGTGTTAATCAAAAATTAGTCGCTTCACTAACCATGTCATACCCGACACTGCCAACTGCCATTACCGCATATTGCGATGCGTTGTGCAAACTAAATATGTCGCGTTGCGTAAAGCTGCACGCCCGCTGTTATTCGCTCGCACTGTGAGGTTACTCAAAGAACCAAGCAGCCGTTCCCACCAATGTGATCAGGGTTCGGCCGCAGCGCGGGCATGAGTTTGTCAAACATTGCACAATACACAAACTAGCTGGGGTGTTAAAGGTTATTCACATTGATTTGAACAAACGCTACATTTACTCTTCTACACATCTACATGACTCTAGAGTTCCTTGATTCTATTATATAGCTTTGCATTTATTTTGTAAATGTTCGCCTGCAAGGACATTGTGTAGCACAGTTCGTCGCTTATTTTAGAGACACTAAAATGCTAAATATTTTAAATGTTTACACAGGTACTTAATTGCAATGGCAATAAAGCAGTCGAAACATTTCCTTCAAAAATGCTGAGCAGAATAATTTGATAAAGTGAGTTTCGTGAAATATATGGCATGAATTCACTGGAATTGTTTTCTTAGGCTCTTCAAAAGCAACATGAAAACTACGAAGTAACGAAATACAGAGGCACATCGGTATGCTATATTGTCTATGACATAGATCCCGGAACCAAAATATCCGGCATTCTGGTTTTATGTGGCGCGTGATTTCGGGTTACATGGAAATGTGGCAGTAAAATTGTATTAAAGCAATACAATTTTGCTGGCAACTATATTTTTGGTAAATTGCGTTTTAGCTACGGAAGAAAACAACCAGAAGATCACAGCTGTGGCGTTGCAGTTGCTGACTTGAACAAGTGGCATAATTTGTTTCATTGCCAGTCAAGTAACTTCACACCTTTTGTTCGAAACACATACCTCGAAGATGTGAGTTACAAAGGGAACTAATGTTTAAGAATATTTAAATCACATGTGAAATGCACACATGATAAAAGTGTCCTAACTTGATAATGACAGTAACCTCAACGTTTTACGGATCATTTTATGATATGATTATTCCTTTGAATTTTAAAACTAGCGGCGTGAAACGTCTCATAAACTCTAACGTGTCTAACTCCAACATAAAATATCAGTTTTAAGGTCATAAAAAGGCCTACTTAGATTCAAACAAGTATATATTTGTTTGCTTTGTCGCCGCTCACCGAATTAACATCCGAAGTCGACATCTCAGAAAATTTAATATATATATGCGATATTTTAATGTAGCCATAACATTGTGAGAAATTTACCAATTGCAATATATTGCATCTTGTTGATAGTGACGTTAACGTTGATGTTTGAATTTTAAAGGCAAAATAGGAGTATGTAAGTTACGATTATATAGACGACGATATCTTTCGAAAAATGTAACAGATACGGTGTATAAACTATAGCTGTCGAGGGTCCGTCGGCTTCGCGGAGGGAGGTGGTAGATGGTCTCGGAGGGAAGGTGGTCAGGATGACGGGTAAATTTCTGCAATTTTCAGGAACTCAAAATCCCCCGATTTTTTCCAATTTGCGATTAAGTTTTCTGTTTCCCTTTTTATACCAGTTTTTCTGTGATTTTGGCCACTTTTCAAGCTATATTTACCAATTTTCCTCCCATCGGCACCGTAAAGTTTCTGCGAAAATTGGAAAACTCAGGGAAAACTTCAGCAAAAATCGCCAAAAATTAACAAAGATGGCGAAAATTGAGCTAAATTGGAGAAATCATGAACTTCCACAAATTTCAACATTGTAGCTACCTGCTATGTCCCAACCCCGCCAACCGGTTGTCTTTCTTGGAGGCCGAAGACCGACCTCCCTCCCCCGTAACACTGGCTGCCATGCCCTGAGACCTCGGACTTTCAGCATGTATGGTTAAGACTGTTCGTAACACCTTCCGATTGTTGTTACAAAGCTGAGAATGCTTGTAACAACGTGCTAGCTTTGAGAATAGAGTGTAACAACATTAGCAATGTCGTTACATATAAGCGATTATGCTTAACAACGTACGAATGTTTTACGCATAAGCGCATGTATGTAACAAATTAAATTAAATTGTTATGTACTTTAACCGCTATTGCAGTTATTTCGCACATTTAGACACATGCTAGAGCCTAAAGCTTGGCTAGCTGCCACGGCCGAGTGCTTTTATTCTGTAACGACTGGAATTATATTGTCACTTGATATTTGGTTTTATTTGGCTTTGGATTGGTTTTGATTATTCTATATTTAAGAATTGTAAATTTATTTTAACATGGTCGTCTAATGTTGTTGGTTGATTTTGCGAATTTCTAACTAACATTAGCAATATCGTTACATGTGCGTAACAATGTACAAATGTTGTTGCGCAGAACCCTTGCGTTGCAACTCACGAAGGTTGTTGCACACTATCGAATGTAATGTTTTCATACACATGTGTATATGCTGACGATGTCGAGCAAGCGCACACATTTCTTTATGAACGACGCATCATTAAATTGACGATAATAAATTTGCACTTATCTTTTTACAGAAATCCAGTCCAATATCATAGGATAAGTTTCACCACACGTATTCTGACTCCAATCTTCGAAAGCTCATTTGAATTTAGAGTGAAAATAAAAATATCGCCATGGTGGAAATACACATTTGTAGGTTTATGTTAGATCGAAAGTCAGCAGGTGGATCTATTACTTAATTTACAGGTTTATTTCTATAATATTATAGTAAAGAAATTACGTTGAACTTATTTCAACTGTAATTCATTATAGGGTGATAAGTTATGTACACACTGATTTGTAAGAAATTATAGTAAAAAAATATTCATTAAATACTCTATGTATGTGATAAAATTTTCAGTGTTTTTATTTCAGCCAATCGGGTGGCGATAATTTGAAATTTATATGTTCAATTATGGAGCTTAATTCGGTAAGAACTAATGTTTTTTGGTAAATTTTGAACACTAACAGAAGTAATAATCAAAATTCGAGGTCCTACAACAATATATCGCAGAAGGAATTATAAGATGTACTTGAAAACTTAACTGCGCGGAAAATATGCGGATTATCCTATTATACAACGTAGACACGTATCCTTATTTTTGCTGCCATGAAACCACGCTTATATCATAGAAGAAATGCATATTTCTGCTTGTAGACAAGGTGTATACAAAGTAAGCAACAAAGTACAATGTATGTAAAGTTTAGGAATAGCAATAGTATGAATTCGAGAATCCGATGTGTTACAATGGTTGCTGCTCTGAAATTACATCGACGTGATGCAGTCTGACAAAAAGCAAATAACGTTACACGTGCCTGAGGTCGCCTTCTACCGGCATAACAGCTACAATGTCAAAACAAAAATTTCTATACGTCTATAAATGAATTCGAGAATCCCAGGTGTTACAATGGTTGCTGCTCTGAAATTACATCGACGTGATGCAGTCTGACAAAAAGCAAATAACGTTACACGTGCCTGAGGTCGCCTTCTACCGGCATAACAGCTACAATGTCAAAACAATAATTTCTATACGTCTAACAACGTCTCAGAAATTTTTAATGGCTGAGTATTATAGATTAGTTCATATTCGAATAAAGCAAAGTTTTATAGCAATACGAGTGCTTGTGTAGAGTATATTCTTTAGGAACGAAATTTCAATTTGAAAAAATATATTTCCTTTTTCTTTTCGTTTAAAGGAAACTGTTTTATAAAAATTCTTTTCGTTGAATGTGTTTTAAATTAATTATAAAAATTCTTTTCGTTGAACGTGTTTTAAACTAATTATAAAAATTCTTTTCGTTGAACGTGTTTTAAACTAATTACGTTTAAGTTTTACCTCTCTTATTCTTCGTCAAAGCAGCATTTTGCAGCAGTTTATTTTTTTATATAAATTGTTTATTTTTTAGTGTGTACGCATAATTATTTATTTGTATAGGTATGTAGATTACAAGTATACGGTGCCATATTTATAATGATACATGCCTTTTGAATATAGCTATAGGGATAGATTTTTTGAGTGTAATAATGCGGGATATAATGTGTAATGGATTAAAATCAGGGTGTCTCGCGACATGTGCGTTGTTGGACGAGATACACACGTGTATGTGATAAAGTCAGTTGTATGTTTTGGAATTCTATCCGACCTATTCTATAGATTGCATAAGTTAGTTTGTCGCTATTACTTTAACAGCATCATATTATTATGGATACTTATTAAATCTTAGTGACATTAGATAAATCGTTAAAGCAGTCTGTGGAATGGCTTCGATAGAATTATCATTTATTTTGAAATATTTGTAGAGTACTGATAAGATTTTTGGTGTCTATTATGTCAATTATTATTATTTTCATTTAGAATTGGGTTTAAAGTCTTATTTAAATAAATGCATATATATGTCGTCATTATATAATTAATGAAACTATGATACCTGATTGGTATAATTGGTGACCACGATGGGACTCATACGTTGCAAGCCTACGGACGTCCTCTGATTGTTGTGTGGATTATTATATGCGGATTACTACATCAGTCAACTTGTGGATGAACTAGCAATTGGGAACAATTTCACCAAGTCTCTGAAGTATCTGAAGTTGAGTTACAATGTTAAACTCTGTTCTAATATTGTGTAATTTTTGGTTAAACGGAAAATTACGAATGTGTCTTTAATGCAATTTTAAATGATTATCTTGTAATTCAAACCCATTGATTCACACCTCTCATAGGTGTATATAAAACCAATTGGGCGTATGAATGTGTAGCTAGCTAGATTCGATTGTGTTTCAACTTTAACTAAATACTGCATCAATTAAATATATATTTCGAAAGTTTATACGTGAACACTACCACTGCTACACATACGTTCAATATACGCAAGATAAAATGAGATCACTTATCATTTTGTTCTTAGTTCTTGCATATCGTAATCAATCGATAGTTAATGGACAGTACTTAAAAAGTACTTTGTTTACAAAATATTCGTGGTTCTCTGCTGGATTTTTGCAGGTTTCTTATGTGTTGAGCAAACCGTATGCGTATTCGCGCTTTACAAAATCTCAATTCTACGCAAAAAATATTCACTCTGAATGTTTTGGTGTATGTTTGTTTGTAAATTCACGGCACTGTGGAACACTGCGCTGGCTTTTAATTTTGGCAGGAGATATTGAACTCAACCCGGGACCAATTGATTTAAACCAATATACGATTCTTGAATTAACTGCAGTTTTGAGAATGATCAATGAAAACAACCCAGAATTTGAAATTGCACCAGGAACCAGAAAAGCGGAGTTGGTGGCAAATTTGGCTCAACATGGTGAGGCCATGCTACGTGCGCTTTTAGCAACGGTACGACCGCCGGTGCTACCTAATGACGCCCATCAACGACCACTTGCCGCTGACATTGGTAAATCTATAAAACTGCCAGATTTTTTTGAAACAGACACACGTAGGTGGTTTGAAACCGTCGAGCAAATGCTGATGGGTTCGAACGAAACTATTCGTAAAAACAGTTTATTACGCGTTGTACCCATATCTGCGTTGCGTCAATGTGGCGCTGAAGTCACTCTAACTTTCGAACAAATTAAACAACAAATAATCCAGCATTTTGACGATACCGCAGAGCAAAAATTACGTAAGTTGCTCAGCGAACAAAGTTTAGGAGACCAAAAACCCTCGCCGGCATTGCGAAATTTGAAACAGTTGGCACCAAACAATGAAAATTTGGTGAAATTACGTTTTTTTGAAATCCTTCCAACTGAAGTTCGCGTTGTTTTATCAACCCTAGCCGACGATACTCCACTAAGTCGGCTTGCTGAAGCAGCTGACAAAATGATTGACCAAATTCCACAAGCTAGTAGGTCAATAACCATCCAACATGAACAAAAAGAACCACAAACCGGGAAATCTGATATGTTAACAGATTTGAGTCAGCAGGTTTCTGCATTGACAAAGGCCGTTCAGGCTATTACTGTCAACCAGAACCGGGCTCGTAGTCGTAGCAAAAACTGTGACACACAAAATTCATCCAATAACTCGCGCTACCGCGATTTATCCCGAAACAAAAACAATAATAATAACAATAACAACAGCAACAACAAACGAAATAGCCAACAGCAACCAAACTGGTTCGATACCTTGCGCTATTACCACAAACAATTTTGACCCCGCGCTTTCAAATGTACTCCGCCATGCACATGGAACAATTTGGGAAACGATTCTCCTCCGGCGGAGACGCGGCAAGCGTCGGAGTGAACTCAATAATGATTGCCGCTAGCTCGGTCGGGCGTTTCGTAGCAGATACGGGTAGCGATATCAGCGTGTTACCAAAACATTTTGGTAACTTGGGTACACAAATACCAAATTGTGTCCCTTTGAAAGTTTCTGCCGCGAATAACTCACAAATTAAAATATATGGTCAAACTCGCTTAAATTTTAAAATAAATTGCCTTAACCGTTATTTTACATGGACTTTTCTCATTGGGGATGTAAGTCAACCCATTTTGGGCAAAGATTTTCTTGGTCATCATAACATTTTAGTTGATTGTAATAAACACACACTTGTCATAACATCACAAAACGTCCATGAAAAGGTAATTCAATATATACAATACAACGATATCGGTTTGGAGTCACTTCTCATGCGTTTCAAACATCTTTTTGGTGACATAAGACTGGATGATAAAATATGTCACCCAGTCCAGCACCACATTACTACAGTTGGACCTCCAACATTCGCGAGACCACGTCGTCTCTTTGGAGAAAAACTTCAAATTGCGAGAGACTATTTTTCCAAATTAGAAAAGCAGGGCATTGTTTATAGAGGTGAATCGCCATGGGCTACCCCTCTCCATATGGTGCCAAAAACGGATCCAATGGATCCCTGGCGGCCATGTGGAGATTATCGCCAATTGAATAGGCAAACTGTACCAGACCGATACCCTATGCCCAATATTGCCGATATGACTAACGAGCTGCACGGAACTACTATGTTTTCAAAGCTCGACTTAGTAAATGCATACCACCAAATACCAGTTGCAAAAGAAGATCAACCCAAAACGGCAATAACCACGCCTTTTGGTCTTTTTATCTATTCGCGCATGCCATTTGGTTTACGCAACGCCGCACAAACATTCCAACGCCTGGTTGACGCCGCGTTGCAAGATCTGCCATTTGCAAAAGCATACATGGATGATATCCTTATTGCCAGCAAAACAAAAGCAGAACATATGCAACACTCGAAACAAGTTTTTAAACGTTTAGATCATTATAATTTACGGCTAAAACGTCGAAAATGTGAATTCTTTCAAACAGAAGTTAATTTTGTTGGCATTTTAATTTCCAAGGATGGTCTACGACCTATCCCTCAAAAAGTTACGGCGATTGATAAAATCGCTAAACCCAGTACTGTACGGGAGCTTAAAAGCTTCCTAGGAGCAACAGGATTTTATCATCGATTTGTAAAAAATTTTTCAAAAATTGCTGCCCCATTGACTTCACTTACACGTGGCCTTAACATTAAGAGCCAAGTAAAGTTGAAGTGGGATAAAACTACAACAAACGCATTCACATCTCTGAAATCAGCGCTGAAACGAACAGTCTGTCTCGCTTTTCCGGATCCTAATGCTACTCTAGAACTTACAACTGATGCCTCAAACACAGCTGTTGGCGCAGTAATACATCAAATTGTAGGCGACTGCAAGCAACCTTTGGCATTTTTTTCACGTAAATTAAATGACGCTGAAGCTCGTAAATCAGCATTTGACCGTGAACTAATGGCAATCTACATGAGCCTGAAGCATTTCAACTGGTTGTTAGGTGTTCGATTTCATATCGTCACTGATCACAAACCATTAGTTAACGCGCTAGCTATGAAAAATCCTACCCCACAACAATCACGCTGGCTCTCATATATTTCTGAATTCAACTGCACTATTCACCACATCGCTGGTGCTGAGAACATAGTTGCAGATAATTTATCACGCTCAATAAATGCAGTCCAAGCACAATTTGACACTTCACTTGCTAACGCACAAGCTAAAGACTTTCATTTACAAGTTTTCTTTAAAAATACTTCTCAACCACTGGTTGAACGCACCATCGACGGTACCAAAGTTATGTGTGATAAATTTTTTCGTCCATTTGTACCTGAACCATTGAGATATAAACTTTTTTTAGATTTTTAGATGTACACAATTTATCACACCCAAACGCTCGAGCAACTCTTCAATCAATGAAACAACGATACACCTGGCCCGGCATCACTCGAGATATCCGTTTATGGGCCAAGCACTGTGAGCAATACCAAAAAAGTAAAATTTGGCGCCATACAAAAACACCAATAGGTTCAATTCCAACTACGTCTCGGTTTCATACAGTACATATTGACATTGTGGGTCCGTTGACACCCTCTAATGGTTACAAATACGTGGTCACAATAATTGACCGATTTACTCGATGGATCGAAGTGGTCCCGGTATCCGACATATCTACAAAATCTATTGTTCAGGCTTTCTTACAAGCCTGGGTAAGCCGTTTTGGCGTTCCACGAGTATTGATATCTGATCGTGGTTCCCAATTCGCATCTTCCGTGTGGAACATGCTAATGCACCGTTTAGGTATAGAACGCAAACGCACAACTGCTTACCATCCAGCATCAAACGGTGCAATTGAAAGATTTCACAGAACTCTAGAAAATGCACTTCGTGCAAGTTGTAATCAATGTAATTGGTATCAAGCTTTGCCTTTAGCTCTTCTAGGCATACGCAATACGATAAACGCGCAAGGTTACGGCCCGTCACAGCTAGCTTACGGTACTAATATGGAACTTCCTGTACAATTTTTTGTACCTAGCAAGCCTGAAGTAGATTCACCCACTGAAACTTTCCTTGAAAAATACTATTAGCTTGCTAAAAATTTTCCAAAACCCGAACGCAAACATTATGCAGCACATTATGTGCCAAAAGATATTGCAAATAGCACGCACGTATGGCTCTATGAACAATCTCCGAAATCGTCCCTGAACAGTCGATATTCTGGACCATACAAGGTTATTGCACGTGAGGGTAAAACAATTACTATTCAAAATAACGATCGCATTGAAAAAATTTCTGTTGATCGGGTCAAACCTGCTTTTCTTCAAGCAGATCTAGAACCAATAAGCAAAAACGATTCCAAAACAACTCCAACACAAGCGACAGACATCAAAACAACTAATGACGCATACGATAAAACGAAACAATCACTATCAACGGAAAACACAGTTGTTTTAGCAAAATTTCCAAATTTTCCACCTTGGCCAGCAATCATAATTGATCCAAAACTGACACCCTTACAATACAATAAAAAACGGAACAACGAAGTAGCTGTCAGATTTTTTGGAACAAATAAGTTTGCATATATTCAACCTACCAATGTAACACCTTACAAAAAACAAGACACCAAACATAAAGGACTTGTGCGTGCATTCGAGTTGGCAGAAGATTACTTGCATGCATCGGATCTCACAACATCTAATTCTAAGTCAATTAAAACCCAAAGAGTGACATTTAATCTGAATAAAAACTCAATTAAAACAATATAGACGACGTCAAAATCTTTCTATATTAGTCAGTGTGCTGAATTCATTTGAGGTGCCGCTCAGGTGTAAACAAATGGATTTTCCTGCATATTGACTGATAACGCGAAAGACATGTCTCATTTTGAGCGTTGTTTCACACACATGTTTCGAAACTTACTAGCCAGAATATTTTTTGCGTTTTAGATCATGCAATCAACGCAATGCTTCTTTTCGAACCACCCAACGAACAGTTTCTTATCCAATTTTTCCACCTTCTTGGTACGTATTGGACCATACAGATTTCAAAGCACGGAACAACAGTATGCATTCTACAAATGTATTATGCTTAATGACAAGCTGCGTGCAGACCAAGTCTTAGAAGCACAAAATGCCTCACAATGCAAAAAACTAGCGAAAAGTGCAGAGACGTCTAGTTCTCCTGGCGAGATCCAAAAGTGGTACCAAATCCGCCTCCATGTCATGTACAAATGTTTAATGGACAAATGTAATCAAAATGAGAAGTTTCAAAAAAAGTTACAAAATACATCTAATAATTTACTGATTGAAGCAAACCCTCACGATGAATTTTGGGGTGTAGGTTTGCATGCCAACGCCGTTCCACTTGCTGTGTCCCCTAAAAAATATTCAAACTCTAATAAATTAGGACAATTGTTAATGAAAATTAGAGACAAGAGGAATGAATTGCAATGTGAACAATATATATTTGTTACCGATTCAATCGGCAAAAAGGTACAAAGCTAAGAATTTATTACAATTTCGTGGCCTGGTGCTAAGCTTCAAGGTGTATTCTGTTTAGCTCAATTTGTTACACACAGCAAAGTGTCCAAAATATATATACTAGCCGGCACTAACAATCTACCTTTGGACAAACCGTGGACGAACAATTGCAATCCTCATAGAGCAAATGACGGTAGTTTAATGCGGACTAAACCTGCAAAATTAGCCGCTAAATTTGAACAGTACGTAAAACGTTTTTGTTTGCTATATCCCGATGTTAATTTAAGTTTTGGAAATACTTCCACGGCCTGGTGATGCGCCTACCTCAGGGAATCGTCAACGAAGCAGTCGTCTTCAACGAAGTGTCACAGAAACCAATACTCGATTAGAAAGAATTTTGGAAAAACTTAGTAAAAGTTATCGAGTTCAACTCCTGAAACTGAGCAATGATTTCAAAGATAACAACTTATTTGCATCCGATGGTCTTCATCTATCATTCTCAGGAACAAAGAAACTACGTCAAATGATTGAGAAAAACATTTAAATCACATGCAACAAAATAAGTAAATATGAAATAAATAAAAACAATATAAATGTAAAACACATAGCGGAATGACACAAAATTAAAATAGTTATTTAAAAATTACATATATTAAAACATTCGAAAACAAATATGTTACAATATTTTAAAATATAATTTAAAATATAATACAATATAATTTAAAATTCAATATTTAGCTCCATTACTTAGGACGGGGGTGGTGTAGAGTATATTCTTTAGGAACGAAATTTCAATTTGAAAAAATATATTTCCTTTTTCTTTTCGTTTAAAGGAAACCGTTTTATAAAAATTCTTTTCGTTGAATGTGTTTTAAATTAATTATAAAAATTCTTTTCGTTGAACGTGTTTTAAACTAATTATAAAAATTCTTTTCGTTGAACGTGTTTTAA